>RXON01003139.1:0-57979 GCA_009667805.1 Leptobrachium leishanense
GTGTCACTAATTTCTTAAAGCATTTGTGATTTGAGGTGATCTGTGTCTTGTCACACAACCAGTACCACGCAGTATTTTGGGGCTCACTCATTTCTTTAAAACATTTGAGAATTGAGGTGATCTGTGTCTTGTCACACAACCAGTACCATGCACTATTTTGGGGCTCACTAATTTCTTTAAAACATTTGTGAATTGAGGTGATCTGTGTCTTGTCACACATCCAGAACCATGCAGTATTTTGGGGCTCACTAATTTCTTTAAAACATTTGGGAATTCTTATAATCTGTGTGTTCTCATTGGCTGCCACCCATCAAGGGGTCTCACTGATTTATGGGAGGTTTCACTGCTACCCATCAAGGGGTCTCACTGATTTATAGGAGGTGTCTGAGACTTGTAATCTGTGTCTTGTCACTGGCTGCCAGCTATCAGGGTGTCTCACTGAGTTATACCAGAGTTCTTTAAATCTTTATACCAGAGTTGAATCAGAGTTCTGTATATATTAATCTATATATCACTCACCATGTCTGAAAGAACAAAAAGGACAGGCAGACGCTCCCAGACACAGATAAGAGGGAAAGCAGCCCCTGTGTCGGGAGGCTGTGCCTCTGGTCGTGGTGGACGTGCTGCATCCTCTGCAGGGGCACGCTTGTCCTTTCTAACTGGTGCTGGCCGTCTTAAGCAGCAGCAACAAACAGAGGACTTGGTGGATTGGCTAACCAGGCCATCCTCATCCTCCGAGTCCTCTGCCAGCCAGGCTTCTAGTGCTTTACAGTCCACCTCAGCTGCCAAAGCATCTAATGCAGCCTCCATGTCCACAGCTACTCCTGCCGTAGCCTCACTATCACACACGGAGGAGTCAGCTGAATTGCTTGACTACAATAAGAGTGACATGCTGCTTGAGGATGCGCAGCAAGTACAGTGCTCTGATTCAATCTCTGAGGTTGAGGAAGGGAGTATAATCAACCTAGAGGAAGGGGGTGCCAGTGATGACACACAAATAACAGGTACTCATGTTGCCCCAGCAGCTGCAGCATACTGCCATGTTGGCTCCAGTGACGAGGAGATAGGGGGTGAAGATGACAATGATGATGAGGTCACTGACTCCACCTGGGTGCCTGATCGAACAGAGGAATTAAGTGAGGAAAAGGGGGAGGAGGCACAGCAAACACGAGGCACAACATCCTCTGTGACCAACCGTAGCACTAGCCAGTCCAAGACATCACATGTCAGAGCTGCTCCGGTGCAGAGAGCTGTTGTCTCAAAGAACACATGCATATACTCTGTTGTCTGGGAGTTCTTTAAGAAATGTGCAGCAGAGCGCAGCGTTGCTATTTGTAATCTATGTCAGATGAGGCTTAAGCGTGGGAAAGATACCGGACACTTGGGTACCACGTGCTTGAGGCGACATATGACCTCCTGCCACACATCCCGTTGGCGCAAAACTTTGCGTAGGTCCGCCTCCTCCTCATCTGTCTCTACCCCCACTGTATGTCCTGCCATGTCATTGCCAACAACCTCCACCGACAGGGATGATGCTACAGTAATGGATGTACCAGGTCCTTCCTCACAATGTGACATCATCCCAGCAGCTGAAGATTTACGCAGTCAGATTACGTTGCCGCAGCTGCTGCAGCGAAAGAAAAAATATAGTCCCAACCATCCCCAAGCACAGCATCTAAATGCCAGTTTAGCAAAATTACTCGCATTGCAGCTGCTGCCTTTCCAGCTGGTGGACTCTGCTCCCTTCCGTGAATTTTCTGAATGTGCTGTACCACAATGGCAGGTTCCAAAACGCCATTACTTTTCACGCAAGGCCATTCCAGCACTATACCAGCACGTGGAAGACAATGTTATCCAGTCATTGGGAAAGGCAGACAGCAACAAGGTGCATGTGACTTTAGACACGTGGTCCAGCAAGCATGGACAGGGTCGTTACATTTCCTTCACGGCACACTGGGTAACTCTGATTGCAGCTGGGAGGGATCCAAGACGGCGCTCTGTGCTGGAGCTTGTTCTTCCACCATGCCTTCAGAAAGCTGCTTGTATGAGGTCTGTCTGCTCCACCACCACCACCTCTCCCTCTTCCTCATCCTCCTCCTCATCCTTCTCTGTCTCTGGCGAAGTGGCAGTTAAACTGACGCCTGATAGGGTCTACGCAATGGCTCAAGCAAAAAGATGCCATACTGTGCTTGAGCTGGTTTGTTTAGGGGACAGGAGCCACACCGGGCCAGAAATTCTGTCAGCTCTGCAGGGGCAGGTGCAGAGATGGTTAACACCATGCCAGCTTCAGCTGGGAATGATCATCTGCGATAATGGCAGCAACCTTCTCTCCGCCCTACGCAAGGGTAAATTGACGCATGTACCATGCCTAGCACACGTCCTAAATCTGGTGGTACAGCGTTTCCTAACCAAGTACCCAGGGCTGCCAGAGCTTCTCAACCAGGCCAGAAAAGTCTGCAGCCACTTCAGACGGTCATTCCCAGCAAGCGTTCGCCTGGCAGAAATTCAAAGAGAATTCCACCTTCGAACAAACTGTCTGATCTGTGACATGCCCACCTGGTGGAACTCAACATTAGCAATGCTGCAGCGTCTGCACAAGCAGCAGAGGGCCATCAACGAGTACCTGTGTGAGTATGGCACAAGAACAGGTTCAGGTCAACTTGTTTATTTTTCCCACCCGCAGTGGGTGATGATCAAGGATGCATGCACTGTACTGTCACCATTTGAGGAGGCAGCAAGGATGGTGAGCAGGAACAGTGCACGTATCAGTGACACAATTCCTTTAGTGTTCTTGCTGGAGCACACTCTGCGGGGAATTATAGATGTGGCTCTAGAGGCAGAGCAGCGGGAGGAAGAGGAGGCCTTCCCTAGCGCTCAAGGCCCCAGTCATTCCGCAGACAGCATTCCAGCGGGTCCTACCCAGATCAGACAGGAGGCGGATGAGGAGGAGGCAGAATATTTAAGTAGTGGGGGCATTGAATGTGGGGATTCCTCAAGGGAGGGTTTCGTGTGCCCAGAAACACAAGGGCTAGTGCGTGGCTGGGAGGAGGAAGTGCACGGTACGGTCATCCTCATTGACCAGGAAGACACGGAAGCTAATGTCACCTCCAACCTACGCTGCATGGGCTCCCTAATGATGCAAAGCCTGCTACAGGATCCCAGGATTTGTGCTATCAAGGAGAGGGATCATTACTGGTTGGCAACCCTTCTTGATCCACGATACAAGGGTAAAGTTGCAGAGCTCATCCTGCCTGCACAGAGGGAGCACAGGATGAAAAAACTTGAGGATGCTCGAAAGCGACACTTGTGTAACACTTTTCCAGGCACTGGTAGATTACCAAGTGCTGACACACGTGCTTCTGAGGCTGCGGATGATCAGTGGAATAGTGGTGAAGGCCAGGGTCGCTTGACTGATGCTTTTTAAAATTTTTTTAGTCCTCGACGCCCAGGGACGTCAAATGTAGGCACCCATTGCCAGCGTCTTCACCATATGGTGCAGGACTACCTAGCGGCAAGGGCAGACCTGGATACCTTTCCAGCAGATGATCCACTGGCGTACTGGGTGTTGAGATTGGATCACTGGCCAGAACTTAGCCAATATGCTATGCAGCTACTAGGTTGCCCTTCATCTAGCGTGCTTTCCGAAAGGACGTTCAGTGCCGCTGGAGGTTTTGTCACAGACAAAAGAGTGCGTCTGTCCACCGACTCTGTAGACCGGCTGACATTTATAAAAATGAATCAGTCCTGGATCGGCAGCTATCAATCCTCTGATGCTGAAGTAATGGAATAGATCGGGGATGTCCTCTTCTGCATTCACAAAACTTCCAGCACTGAACTCTTCCACAATACAACAAAAGGGTTACTGTGTGAAGGCACTTGCTGCCATGAAAGGCACAATATTTGGCTGCACTGACGCCTGTGCCAGATTTATATCATTTTAATTTTTTGAACCGCAGGGTCCAACCCTGCTCTTTTCCACAATACCACAGAGGGGTTACTGTATGATGATACTTGCTGGCCTGGCACTAAAGGCACAATATCTGGGTGCACTGACGCCTTGACCAGAATCATATCTTTTCAATATAGGACTACATGGTCCACCCCTGCACTCTTCCACAATACCACAGAGGGGTTACTGTATGATGATACTTGCTGGCCTGGCACCAAAGGACACTATCTGGGTGCACTGACGCCCTTACCAGATAAAAAACCTTTCAATATAGGACCACATGGTCCACCCCTGCATTCTTCCACAATACCACAGAGGGGTTACTGTATGATACTTGCTGGCCTGGTACCAAAGGCACAATATCTGGGTGCACTGACACCTTGACCAGAATCATATCTTTTCAATATAGGACCACATGGTCCACCCCTGCATTCTTCCACAATACCACAGAGGGGTTACTGTATGATGATACTTACTGGCCTGGCACCAAAGGCACAATATCTGGGTGCACTGACGCCTTGACCAGAATCATATCTTTTCAATATAGGACCACATGGTCCACCCCTGCATTCTTCCACAATACCACAGAGGGGTTACTGTATGATGATACTTGCTGGCCTGGCACCAAAGGCACAATATCTGGGTGCACTGACGCCTTGACCAGAAGCATATCTTTTCAATATAGGACCACATGGTCCACCCCTGCATTCTTCCACAATACCACAGAGGGGTTACTGTATGATGATACTTGCTGGCCTGGCACCAAAGGCACAATATCTGGGTGCACTGACGCCTTGACCAGAATCATATCTTTTCAATATAGGACCACATGGTCCACCCCTGCATTCTTCCACAATACCACAGAGGGGTTACTGTATTATGATGGCACTTGCAGGCCTGGCACCAAAAGCACAATATCTGGGTGCAATGACGCCTTGACCAGAATCATATCTTTTCAATATAGGACCACATGGTCCACCCCTGCATTCTTCCACAATACCACAGAGGGGTTACTGTATGATGATACTTGCAGGCCTGGCACCAAAGGCACATTATCTGGGTGCACTGACGCCCATTACCAGATAAAAAACTTTTCAATATAGGACCACATGGTCCACCCCTGCATTCTTCCACAATACCACAGAGGGGTTACTGTATGATACTTGCTGGCCTGGTACCAAAGGCACAATATCTGGGTGCACTGCACCTTGACCAGAATCATATCTTTTCAATATAGGACCACATGGTCCACCCCTGCATTCTTCCACAATACCACAGAGGGGTTACTGTATGATGATACTTACTGGCCTGGCACCAAAGGCACAATATCTGGGTGCACTGACGCCTTGACCAGAATCATATCTTTTCAATATAGGACCACATGGTCCACCCCTGCATTCTTCCACAATACCACAGAGGGGTTACTGTATGATGATACTTGCTGGCCTGGCACCAAAGGCACAATATCTGGGTGCACTGACGCCTTGACCACAATCATATCTTTTCAATATAGGACCACATTGTCCACCCCTGCATTCTTCCACAATACCACAGTGGGGTTACTGTATGATGATACTTGCTGGCCTGGCACCAAAGGCACAATATCTGGGTGCACTGACGCCTTGACCAGAATCATATCTTTTCAATATACAGTAGGACCACATGGTTCACCCCTGCACTCTTCCACAATACCACAGAGGGGTCACTGTATTATTATTATTATTCTTTATTTATAAAGCGCCAGCATATTCCGCAGCGCTGTACAATAGGCACAGTATAGACAGGGTTACAGTACAATACATTGAACAACATTTGACAAACAGTACAGGAGGAGATGAGGGCCCTATTCCCGTAGGAACTCACAATCTAGGAGGGTTGGGGTTGGAAACAGGAGTAGAGGACTGCAAGGTGAGAGTGTCTATCATGGGAAGATGTGATGCGGGGAGAAGCTAGGCGCAGGTCACTGTTTGACCTTAGGGAGCGGGCTGGGGTGTATTTGGTGATTAGTGAGGACAGGTAGTGGGGAGCTGAGTTAGTGAAGGTTTTGTAGGTAAGGATTTTGAACTTAATTCTGCAGTGGATGGGGAGCCACTGAAGTGACTCGCAGAGGGGAGCGGCAGAGACAGAGCGGCGGGTGAGGTGAATTAGCCTGGCGGAGGCATTCAGGATGGATTGTAGGGGGGAGAGGCGGGACAGAGGGAGGCCAGATAAGAGATTATTGCAATAGTCGAGTCGGGAGATTACCAGGGCATGTATGAGTTGTTTTGTGGTGACAGCGGTAAGAAATGGCCGAATTCTGGAAATATTACGCAGTTGGTATCGGCAGGAGGAGGAAAGAGACTTGATGTGGGGGATGAAGGAAAGAGCAGAGTCAAGTGTAACTCCAAGACAGCGAATTTGGTTTGATGTGGAGATGGTGATACCCTAGACCGTGATAGAGAAGTCAGGAGGTGGGGAGGCATTGGAGGGAGGAATAAGTAGGAGCTCAGTCTTTGACATGTTGATCTTTAGGTGGTGGGAGGCCATAAAGGAGGAGATGCCAGATAAACAGTCACTGACTTTTGAAAGGACAGGGGGAGAGAGATCAGGGGTAGAGAGGTAGATCTGAGTGTCATCAGCGTAGAGGTGGAAATTAAAGCCAAAGCTGTTGATGATTTTGCCCAGGGAGGAGTTGTAGATGGAAAAGAGCAGAGGACCAAGGACAGAGCCTTGGAGGTACACCAACAGATAGAGGAGGAGTTACGAGCAAAGGACACACAGAAGGACCTGTTGAATAAATAGGAGTCAACCCAATCGAGTGCAGTGTCACCGAGACCCAGAGAGTTGAGGGTCTGTAGAAGGGGGTGGTCAACAGTGTCAAAAGCATCCGAGAGGTCAAGCAGGATGAGAATAAAATAGTGGCCGTGTTTTTTAGCAGTTAGGAGGTCGTTGGTGACTTTGGTGAGGGCAGTTTCAGTTGAGTGTAGGGGACGGAAGCCAGATTGCAGGGGGTCAAGTAGGGAATTGGAGGACAGGAAGAGGGAGAGGCGGTTTAAGACTAGTTTTTCTAAGAGCTTAGAAGTGAAGGGAAGCAGGGATTCAGGGCAGGTAGTTGGATGGAGAGTTGGGATCGAGGGATGGTTTCTTTAGTAAAGGGGTAACTAGCGCATGTTTGAAGGCGAATGGAAAGGAGCCAGTAGAGAGAGATAGGTTGAAGATATGTGTGAGAGCAGGGGTGAGGGAGGAGGAGAGGGGAGGAATTAGATGTGAGGGAATGGGGTCGAGCGGGCACGTGGTGAGATGTGAGGAGCACAATAAGGTATTTACTTCCTCCTCAGTGGCTGGGAGGAAGCGGCAGAGGGTGGCAGAGGGGACCTCTGGGAGTGGAGGTGGCAGATAACTATCTTGTGTTGGGATGTTGCTTCTTATAGTTAGAGTTTTACTGAAGAAGTAGTCTGCCAGGTCTTGAGCGCTGAAGGCAGCTGAGGGGGGAGGTGCAGGTGGGTGGAGGAGGGTGTTGAAGGTGGACCAGAGCCGTTTAGGATTGGAGGACAGCATAGAGATATAAGAGATGAGAAGAGGGATTGTTTGGCCAAGTGGAGGGCAGAGGTGTATGACCGGAGAATAAACTTGAAGTGAACAAAATCAGCTTCAGAGCGGGATTTCCTCCAGGCACGCTCTGCAGTGCGGGAGCATCTTTGCAGGTAGCAAGTCTGGAGGGTGTGCCAGGGCTGAAGTTGGCGGCGTGGGGCCTTACAGAGTCAAAGAGGAGCAAGAGTGTCTAGAGCAGAGATAAGAGTAGTGTTGTAGTGATTAGTGGCAGCATCAGGGCAGTTGAAGGATGAGGTGTGAGGGAGGTGGTGAAGTAGATTGGAGAATTGATGGGGATCCACAGCATGTAGGTTTCTGCGAGTGTGTGTGCGGGGTGGGGGAGCAGGGTGTTTAGGAAGTCCAGATAGGTTGAAAGAGAGAAGGTGGTGGTCAGAGATGGGGAAAGGGCGACAGTTGAACTCAGAAATGGAGCAGGGGTTGGAAAAGACAAGGTCAATAGCGTGACCATTGCGGTGGGTAGGGAGAAGGGAGGATTGTGTGAGTCCAAGGGAGGACGTGAGTTTAAGAAGTTTGGAGGCAGCAGGGGCGGAAGGATCATCAATGGGAATGTTGAAGTCCCCGAGAATTAGGCGTGGAAGATTAGAAGACAGGAAGTGAGAAAGCCAGGTAGCAAAGTGGTCAAAGAACTGGGAGGTTGGTCCCGGTGGGCGGTAGATGACTGCCTTCCTGAGGGCCAGAGGAGAGAACAGGCAGATGCAGTGTGTCTCGAAGGAGGAGAAGGAGAGGGATGGAGGTGGAGGGAGATGCTGGTAGGTGCAGGTGGGAGAGAGCAGGATTCCGACCCTGCCACCATTTCTCTCACCCGGTCTGGGGGTATGGCTGAAGTGTAGACCACCATGTGAGAGAGCAGCAACGGAGGCCGTGTCAGAGGGGGTTAGCCAGGTTTCAGTTAAAGCTAGGAGGTTGAAGGAGTTTGAAAGGAAGAGGTCATGGATTGCTATGAGTTTGTTGCACACAGACTGAGCGTTCCAAAGGGCGCAGGAGAAAGAGGACAGGCGCTGAGGGTTTATGGGAATGAGGTTGCTGGGCTTGCAGGGAGGTGATTTATGTGCGATGGAGATAGGATGAGAGGGAAGTATTGGATGTGTTGTGGGGCCAGGGTTAGGGGATATGTCACCTGCACAGAGTAACAGCAGGAGGGTGAGAAAGAGAAGGTGGGAATGGGATTTGTGTGAGTGGGAGTGATTGGCAGCACGAGAGTTAGAGGGAGACCATGTTCTGAGGAAACAAAGGAGCTCATGCGAGGCCATCATGTGGGACGAGAGGAGGGAGGGAGAGGGGCAGGAGTTCCATTTAAGGAGAATGGTAGAAGTAAAGAGTAGAAGCGTGAGAGAAAGCATGATATAGACGTGTGTTTACCCAGAGTAAAAAGTGGGCCTTGCAGTTACTTCCTCCAGTCCCGCAACTCCAGGAAATCAACTCTAAACTTCCACTTAAGAAGGCCACTTGGGATGCTACAAGAGCCAAGGCTCACTGGAGCCAGTCTTAGCTGTTATATAGGGCAGACTGATTGCATTCAGGCAGTTAAAAGGTAAACACCTGATGCTGGATGAGCTGTGTCAGTAGGGCAGGAGATTCACATGCTAATTAGCAGAGCAAATGGTGGAGAAAGGAGACAAAAATAAATTTAAAAAAAGACCAAGGTAACGTTACAATGTGGGTGCCTGCAAATACTGGATGATGGGGGTCATACCAGGAAAAGTATGCAGTGGATCAGTTGAGATGTGGGTGTCTGTGGATACTGGGTGATAGAGTCTTACCAGCAAAAGTATGCAGGGGATCAGTTGAGATGTGGGTGTCTGTGGATACTGGGTGATAGAGTCTTATCTGTGGAGAGAGGAGACACAGGAATTAGGGATCATGATGGTGGATGGCATAGGGCATCATGGATAAAACTCCAGGAAATCAACTCTAAACTTCCACTTAAGAAGGCCACTTGGGATGCCACAAGAGTATTATGATGGCACTTGCAGGCCTGGCACCAAAAGCACAATATCTGGGTGCACTGAATCCTTGACCAGAATCATATCTTTTCAATATAGGACCACATGGTCCACCCCTGCATTCTTCCACAATACTACAGAGGGGTTACTGCATGATGATACTTGCTGGCCTGGCAGTCTTGCACCAAAGACAGAATATCTGGGTGCACTGACGCCTTAACCAGATGCATATCTTTTTAATATAGGACCGCAAGGTTCACCCCTGCATTCTTCCACAATACCACAGAGGGGTTACTGTATGATAGTACTTGCAGGCCTGGCACCAAAAGCACAATATTTGGGTGCACTGCCACTGACGCCTGTATCAGATTCATATCCTCAGAGGGGTTACGGTGTGACAGCACTGTTGGGGATGCTAAAGGACCAATTTTGAAGCACCTATTGTTACTTTCATCCAAAGCCTGCATAAGTTTCACAATAATTTGGCCAAAAAAAATCAGTAAACTTTTTCTACGTGTACGAAAATGTCTCCTCTTTTCATACAGACTGCCGCCCCAAGCAGTTATTTATGGATAGATTAAAGGAAAAGCATTTATCGTCATATGAAACATCATTTTTTTGTTTTTAAGTGTTTCTATACATCCTAGAAATCCGCCACTTCACGGATAGGTTATGCTGACCTCCTAGGCACGATATTTGAAGGAAATTTTTTTGTTTTTTTATTTTTAACCCTTATTTCATGGAAAACTCACTGTGCCTTTAAAAAAGTTTTTTTTAAAACTTTTTGTCCTTGTTTCCTGTCTCCCAGGGCACAACCCGGACCCCCATACACCTTTTATGGCAAATATCTAGCATATATGCCCTCTTGGAGGGCACTCTAAAAACCGAATTTTCAGCCCCATTGACTTGCATGGAGTTCGTGTTCGGGTTCGGGTTCGGACCCGAACATATGGGAAGTTCGGGTTCGGGCCCGAACCGAACTCGGGGGTGTTCGGCTCATCCCTATTAAGCAGCAGCAACAAACAGAGGATTTGGTGGATTGGCTAACCAGGCCATCCTCATCCTCCGAGTCCTCTGCCAGCCAGGCTTGTAGTGCTTTACAGTCCACCTCAGCTGCCAAAGCCTCTAATGACACAAAACTAGGAAAAGTAATACAATGTGAGCAGGATGTTACTTCGCCGGGGGATTTAGATAAATTGGGGGACTGGGCACTTAAATGGCAGATGAGATTTAATCTAGATAAATGCAAAGTTATGCACTTTGGAGTGAAGAACACACAAGTAACTTATACCCTAAATGGTACGGAGTTAGGGAAATCCAAGCAGGAGAAGGATTTGGGAATAATCATAGACTTCAAACTAAGTAACAATGTGCAATGTCAAACAGCAGCCGCCAAGGCCAGCAAAGTATTGGCATGCATTAAAAGGGGAGTTCACTCACGGGATGAAAACATAATTATGCCTCTGTATAAATCAATGGTCAGGCCGCACCTTGAATATGCCGTGCAATTTTGGGCACCTGTCTTAAAAAAAGATATTATAGCGCTAGAAAAAGTGCAGAGACGGGCAACTAAATTAATAAGGGGAATGGAAGGGTTAAGTTATGAGGAAAGACTAACAAGCTTAAACCTGTTTAGTTTAGAGAAACGGCGCCTTAGAGGGGATCTGATAACCTTATATAAATATATACGGGGCCATTATCAACCATTGTCTGATAACCTATTCATTAACAGGACTATACACAGGACAAGAGGTCATCCAATTAGACTGGAAGAAAGAAAATTTAGCTTAAAGCATAGGAAGGGTTATTTTACGGTGAGAACAATAAAGCTGTGGAATTCTCTGCCTGTTGAGGTGGTTGGGTCAGAGTCTGTACAGACTTTTAAAAAAACGACTGGATGACTTCCTGCAGACACAGAATATTAAGGGTTATAATATTTAATATGTGGGTAAAAGTGTTATAGCTGACTATACTAAACCTGTGCTATCACTTTAACTAGTGGCTCCGCTCAGGATGACACAGGTCAGAGGGCAGGCAGCCATCTTCAGGGTCAGTGAGTGTGATGCAGTTATGAAGGCAGATGCATGATCCTGTGTTCCTGTAGTTATCCAAGCCTGTATATAACAGTAAGTGTCCTGCAATAAAGCAATGGTGAACCTGACAGCCCAGCCTCATATCTGAACAAGCAGAGAGCATAACAGTGCCGACGAGAATGAGATTTGTAAAGGCCTGCTCAGCCTGAAGTAAAAAAACCCCCAAAAAACCAAAAAAAAAAACAGGGATTGAAAGCCAGATAAAGCACACACTGCCATCCAGCAGCAAGATCATGGCACTGATAGGCACATTAACGGAGTTTGATGGAGAGAAAACTTCCTGGAGCTCCTGGGCTGAGAGACTAGAGCAGTACTTCAGTGCTAACACCATACCCCCTGAGAGACAGGTTGCAGTGTTTCTCACAGCCGTGGGGGCTAACACATATGACACTCTAAGAGACCTTCTGTTCCCTGAGAAACCAGCAAGCAAGGCTCTACAGGAACTTCTGAAACTATTAGAGGATCACTTTCAGCCAAAACCGCTGGAAATTGCAGAAAGATTTCGTTTTTATCAACGGCAGCAGCAGCCGGGCGAAGATATTAAAGCCTATGTGGTGGCCCTTCGCAAATTGGCCTCCACCTGTTCATTTGGGGAGTACCTACCGACAGCTTTGAGAGACAAGTTTGTCCTGGGACTGCATAGTGAAACGATTCAAAGGAAACTTCTGACAGCAAAGGGACTCACCCTTACAAGCGCAGTTGAGATAGCATCAGTCATGGAGATGGCTGTCAGGGATACGGAGGAATTGCACCCTCAGATCCACAAAGAAGGGGTGAAAGAGGACGTTTTCAGAACCGCAGTTGCTACAGCCAACTGGAGATACAGACCCAAACCCACGCCAGCTTGTTACCGGTGCGGTAATACAGACCACGACTCCACAATCTGTCGGTTTAAGGATCAACCTTGTCATCAATGTGGAAAAATGGGCCATCTCCAACGGGTTTGCCGTAATAGGACTGTACAAGGACAAAAGCCGCAGTACCCTAAGAAGAAGACTTACAAGGTACAGAAATTGACATCATCTTCATCTGACTCAGACAACGATGAGGCATTACATAGTTTATCTATACATCGTATACACTCGTCACACCCTGCAATGACAGTACAAGTAACCATTGAAGGGAAGAGACTAAAGATGGACGTTGATACAGGAGCTGCAGTGTCAGTTATCACACAAAAACAGTGGAAACATCTTCAGATCCAGGCAGGGGCGGACTGGGCCGGGGGGCAGGGTGGCAAGCGTCCCCCCCGGCCGAATCCGAACCCATAAGGCCGATATTGTGTGGTATATGTTGTTCGTGGTGTAATTAGTTTGTTTAAATCAGCGCAGCTGGCGCAGCGCCACTCGCGTCTCACAACAGGTCCTGGCCGGCCGCGTAGAAGCACTAGCGCCGGCCCCGCCCCCCACGTGATGCCTCCGCGCGGCGCGCAGCCTCATCCACGTGATGGGAGCGTGCAGGCCGGCGGGCGCGGCTGACAGCCGTCAGTGACGTCGTCGGGGGAGCATCATCAGACCTCCTGCGTGAGTGGGACTCAGTGCGCAGCTGCCAGGCATCACGACGCAGAGGCTGCTTGGACTCCTTGGAGGACGGAGGTGGATTCATTGCCTGGCCGTGGAGGAGGGATCACGCACAGAAGCAGAAGAGAGAGTCAGCATTGCAAAATTTATATTGGTGAGTGAGTGCCCTGTGCATAGCGGGCCAGCCGCATCCCACACTCTGACGTGGGGCCGGCTGCTTCTGATTACGTCACAGGGAGCGCCCACACACATGCGGCCTGGGATTAAGGCGCGTGTGTGGGCTAGATCCTCCCTGTGACAGGACGTGCATCTCCCTCCCAGCTCCTGCCAGCCAGCACGCGACAGTCACCAGGCCACTGCCAGGCATGAGGTATGCAGGGGAGAAAATTTAGGAATATGGAATGCTGGGTGTGAATTAATTTGAAATGCTGGGGCTGGGGGGGTGACTTAATTTGGAATGCTGGGGCTGGGAGGGGGTGAATTAATTTGGAATGCTGGGGCAGGGGGTGAATTTGGAATGCTGAGGCTGAGGTGGTGAATTAATTTGGAATGCTGGAACTGGGGGGTGAATTAATTTGGAATGCTGGGGCTGGAGGGGGGGTGCTGTGGCAATATATATCTATGTCAGCTGGGGCCAATATATCCATGTGTGAGGTGGGGGCAATACATCCATGTGAGCTGAAGCAATACATCCATGTGAGCTGGGGGCAATATTTCCATGTGTGAGCAGGGGGCAATATTTCCATGTTTGAGCGGCTGGGGGCAATATATTTCCATGTTTGAGCTTCTGGGGGCAATATATTTCCATGTGTGAGCTGCTGGGGGCAATATATTTCCAAGTGTGAGCTGCTGGGGGCAATATATTTCCATGTGTGAGCTGCTGGGGGCAATATATTTCCATGTGTGAGCTGCTGGGGGCAATAGATCTCATGTTTGAGCTGGTGGGGGCCACTATATCCACATTTGAGCTGGTGGGGGCCACTATAACCATGTGTGAGGTGGGGGCCACTATAACCATGTGTGAGGTGGGGGCCACTATAACCATGTGTGAGGTGGGGGCCACTATAACCATGTGGGAGGTGGGGGCCACTATAACCATGTGGGAGGTGGGGGCAATATATCCATGTGCGGTGTGTATGAGTGAGTTTTATTGCTGTGGAGCTCTGTGATACGCTCATCCACACGGCACATTACTGTGAGTTTTATTGCTGTGGAGCTCTGATACAGTAATGTGTGGTGTGTATGAGCGTATCACAGAGCTCTACAGCAATACAACTCACTGTAATGTGCGCTGTGTATGAGAGTAAGTTATATTGCTGCGGAGCTCTGTGATAACGCTCATAAACAAAGGGCCGGAGTTGCTGCACTATGGGCCTCTGGGTCATACTTGCCACCTAGGCCAAAAGTTGCCAGTCAGCCCCTGGATCCAGGCAACTGTCCGCCCCACTCCAATAAAGCTGCAGACCTACTCAATGCAAGTACTCCATCCACTTGGTTTTGCAAAGGTAAAGGTATCATACAAGGGCCAGACAAAGAGACTACCAC
Organism: Leptobrachium leishanense; assembly: GCA_009667805.1. Lineage (NCBI taxonomy): Eukaryota > Metazoa > Chordata > Amphibia > Anura > Megophryidae > Leptobrachium > Leptobrachium leishanense. The sequence goes on from RXON01003139.1 coordinate 14,642, forward strand.
TATATATCCTGAGAAACGGAGGACCGCCTCTCTTTGGTAGAGATTGGATCACTCATCTGGGAATGCCAGATATCATCAAGAATCCTTGCAACACCCTGACAGTTCCGTCAGGACATGATGATGGATGGGTGGAATCCTTAAAACAGCGTTTCCCTGAGGTTTTCGTTGACGAGTTAGGGAAAATCAAAAATGACTGTGTGAGGCTCAAGCTGAAACCGGATGCTCATCCCAAATTCTTCAAGGCTCGGACAGTACCGTTTGCCCTTAGAGCGGGAGTGGACGCTGAACTAATCCGGCTAGAAGAACAGGGTGTCATTTCCAAGGTAGAGCGCAGTGCTTGGGCATCACCTATTGTCCCAGTAAAGAAATCAAATGGTGAATTGCGCATCTGTGGGGATTTTCGCATGGTGCTGAATAGCCAATTGGAGGTTGACCAGTATCCTCTACCCAGAGTAGATGACATTTTCGCTTCACTTGCTGGGGGACAAAAGTTCACCACGATTGATCTACGACAAGCTTACTTACAGTTTGAGGTCCACCCCTCTTCTCGAAAATACCTCACCATTAACACTCACAGGGGTTTGTACGAATACAATCGAATGGTGTTTGGCATTGCATCTGCACCAGCCATCTGGCAAAGAAAAATGGATGAAATTTTAGCAGACATTCCCTCACTCAGTGTCTATTAGACGACATGCTCATCACTGGTCGCACGGACCAAGAACACAAGCAGAATGTAGAGCTCGTTTTACAAAGACTTCAGGACCAAGGTCTCAAGGTAAATTTGACAAAATGTAAATTCATGGTGCCTAAATTGGAGTTTTGTGGCCACTTAGTAGATGCAGAGGGCATTCATACTGTTGAAGACAAGGTCGATGCTTTAGTCAAAGCTCCAGCCCCAACAAGTGTCCATCAACTACGATCCTACCTTGGCCTGCTTAACTACTATAATAAATTTCTTCCAGACCTTGCTCATACATTGTTTCCACTGCATAAGCTCCTGGAGAAACACTCCAGGTGGGACTGGTCAGCTAAATGTCAACATGCTTTTGAGTCCTCTAAACGGAAACTGTTAGCGTCACGTATGCTTGTGCACTACGAACTCCAGAAGCCTCTCACCCTGGCTTGTGATGCCTCTCCTTATGGTCTGGGCGCTGTTCTTTCCCACATCCTACCGGATGGCTCTGAGAAACCGGTGGCCTTCGCCTCCAGATCCTTGACGAAGACAGAGAGCAATTACTCTCAAATTGATAAAGAGGCACTTGCATTGATATGGGCAATTCGGAAGTTTCACATTTACCTGTATGGTAGAGAGTTTACCATTTTAACGGATCATAAACCGCTTCTTCAAATTTTTAGCCCTGACAAAGGAATCTCTCAGACAACTGCAGCCCGTCTCCAGCGCTACGCCCTGTTCTTGGGAGCATACAGCTACCGCATACAGTATCGAAGTCATGATGACAATGCAAATGCAGATGCAATGTCCCGTCTCACAGAACTGCCTCTAGAGTCGACACCATCAGTCAAGAGTTGTAGGTACACCACCTCACACCTCCTTACTTCCAGAGAGATAGCAGCCCATACTGTGAAGGATACCCTTCTGACAAACGTGCTTACCTTTATACGAGACGGCTGGCCTGCGACGGTATCACAGGAACATGAACCTTACTACAGGAAGCGAATGGAATTGTTTGTGAAGGATAATTGTGTCTTATGGGGAGACCGAGTGGTCATTCCAAAAACCCTCCAGAGACACATCTTGGACTTGCTACATACTGGTCACCCTGGAACCACGCGGATGAAACAGAAAGCAAGGGGCTATGTGTGGTGGCCAAACATAGATGCAGATATCACGGCATATGTCAATGCTTGTGTAGGATGTGCACAAACTGCCAGAGACCCTCCTCGAGGATGCATTCAACCCTGGACTTGGCCCACGGTTCCCTGGTTTCGCCTTCACTTGGATTTTGCGGGTCCCATAAGGGGACAAACCTTCTTGTAGACATGTGCACAGCACAAAATTTCGTTTTGAACTAATGGATTAGTCCTAAAATGCAATTTATTTAGTTACTAAAGAAATTCGTTTTCAGTTCTTTAGTATGAAAACTAATTTCATTCATCCGAAAACCAATCGATGCAATTACTATTGTAGTGGCTCCTCAGAGGGCTGAGATCGCTGCTTCTTACAGTATCTCACTCTCAGCACAATGTGGGCCATATTACATAGTTGGTGCTTACATAACCAGAGCTGTTGTAAACTTCCCAGAGCCATTATAGCCTATGGAGTTTTTCATTTTACAACAGCTCTGGTTAAGTTAGCACCAACATTGTAATACTGCCCCGTGTCAGGCAAAGCTGTTACAGTAACTGACTGCTGCTCATCACAGCGCTCAGAGTTTCAGTAAAACTAGTAAATAATATTATATATAAGAGGTTAGAACAATATTATTTCCTTGTTTTACTGAAACTCTGAGCGCTGTTACAGTCAGTTACTATAACAACTGAGCCTGATACATTGTACTGAGAGATAATGTAACAAGCGGCCGATCTCAGCGCTCACAGCCACTGGATTTAAAGGGCTGAAAAAAAGGATCCTCTCTGTATAATGTTTAGAACATCCTCCTGCATTAATTAATACCCCTCTCTGTATAATGTATACAACATCCACCTGCATTAATTAATACCCCTCTCTGTATAATATATAGAACATCCTCCTGAATTAATTAATGTCCCTCTCTGTATAGAACATCCTCCTCAATTTATACCTTTCTCTGTATAATGTATATAACATCCTCCTGCATTAATACCCCTCTCTGTATAATGTATAGAACATCCTACTGCATTAATTAATGCCCCTCTCTGTATAGAACATCCTACTGCATTGGCATGTGGAGGGTGCAGATCTTCGGATGTTGCGATGTTGCGCTCTTCATTGCTGGTCTCCTTCACTCATCAATGTAATATCACTAAAAGGACTGAAACTAAAATGTAGTGCATTTTATTTTAGTTTCTTTCGTTTTTTTGTACTGAGCAGTTTCGTTTCTCTTGAGTCATACTAAAACTAAATTATCCCAAAATTCTGACTAAATCGTTTTAGTACTAAAACGAATGCACATGTCTACCTTCTTGATTATAATTGATGCCCACTCAAAATGGCCAGAGGTCATTCCAGTTACCCAGCTGACTACAAAGGCAACAGTTGCCATATTATTGCATCTTTTTGCTTCGTTTGGGTATCCCAGGGAGATTGTCACAGATAATGGTGCCCAATTCACAAGTCAGGAGTTCCAGAGTTTTGTTACGGTGCATAATATCAAGCACAAATTAACCGCCCCCTATCACCCAGCCACCAATGGGCAAGCAGAGCGGTTTGTACAAACTTTCAAGAACTATTTCAAGGCCTCAGTGGCTGTGACTAGCCAGAGGTCCATATCGCCTCAGCAGTTAGACTCTTTCCTGTTTACTTACAGAACTACACCACATGCCACCACTGGTACGACACCAGCTGAGCTTATGTTGGGAAGACAGCCATGGACTGCTTTTGACATGCTTCGCCCTCGGACCGTTCATGAACATGTATTACAATCCCAAGAAAAGATGGTGAAGTCCAAAGAGTCTCCTGTTTTTGCAACCCACCAGGAGGTCTGGACTCGATCGTATGGATCTACCAACAGTCGGTGGCTGCCTGCTACCGTTGCAGAATCTTTGGGACCCAAGATGTACAGAGTCCGCCTGGAAGATGGTTCCATTACCAGACGACATGTAGACCAGCTACGGTCTCGTTTACGGGTGCCTGAACCCTTAACGTCCCCAACCCTACGGGGTCCGGTGTCCACATCTAATGCGTCGGAGGACATCTGGAATGGTGTCTGGGTTGACTCGGAAACTTTGGACTCGTCTCCTGTGGGTATTTGTGACTCTGGTTCAGAGGTTCCCCTGACCCTCTGTACCCTCCTTGACCCCACCAGTTGATCTTTCATCCAATCCTACCGCCTCCAACACCCCGCCTGCTGGTGGACGTCCCCAATGTCACCGACGCCCTCCTGACAGCTTACTTCTTCAAGAACGGATAAGAGACTTCCGTCGGTCCTCGCGTAGGGCCCAGAAAGCTGTGGATGATGATTTGGCCCCGCAATTTTCTTCAGAAGACTAGTCATCAGTTTTTCAGTGACACTCTCCAAGTTCCTCAGATGAACTGTGTTCGATTGTTCTGGTTGTTGATTTGTTACTAGGTTTTTGTTATGTTGTTCTGTTTTTGTTTTTGGGGTGGGGAGGAAGGTGTTATAGCTGACTATACTAAACCTGTGCTATCACTTTAACTAGTGGCTCCGCCCAGGATGACACAGGTCAGAGGGCACGACAGCCATCTTCAGGGTCAGTGAGTGTGATGCAGTTATGAAGGCAGATGCATGATCCTGTGTTCCTGTAGTTATCCAAGCCTGTATATAACAGTAAGTGTCCTGCAATAAAGCAATGGTGAACCTGACAGCCCAGCCTCATATCTGAACAAGCAGAGAGCATAACAAAAATCTTCTTGATCCAAGGAGAAATCTGACTGCCATTCTGGGGTCAAGAAGGAATTTTTTCCCAGTATGTTGCATATTTCAGACTGGGTTTTTTGCCTTCTTTTGGATCAACAGCAGTAGGTTATGTGGGAGAGGCTGAACCCGATGGACACATGTCTTTTTTCAGCCTATATAACTATGTAACTATGTAACTATGTAATGCAGCCTCCATGTCCACAGCTACTCCTGCCGTAGCCTCGCTATCACACACGGACGAGTCAGCTGAATTGTTTGACTACAATGAGAGTGACATGCTGCTTGAGGATGCGCAGCAAGTACAGTGCTCTGATTCAATCTCTGAGGTTGAGGAAGGGAGTATAATCAACCTAGAGGAAGGGGGTGCCAGTGATGACACACAAATAACTGGCACTCATGTTGCCCCAGCAGCTGCAGCATACTGCCAAGTTGGCTCCAGTGACGAGGAGATAGGGGGTGAAGATGATATTGATGATGTCATTATTGATGACACTGACTCCACCTGGGTGCCAGATCGAACAGAGAAATCAAGTGAAGAGGAGGGGGAGGCACAGCAAACACGAGGCACAACATCCTCTATGACCAACCGTAGCACTAGCCAGTCCAAGGCATCAGATGTCAGAGCTGCTCCGGTGCAGAGCGCTGTTGTCTCAAAGCACACATGCAGGAACTCTGCTGTCTGGGAGTTCTTTAAGAAATTGTGCAGCAGACCCCACCGTTGCTATTTGTAATCTATGTCAGATGAGGCTCAAGTGTGGGAAAGACACCGGACGCTTGGGTACCACGTGTTTGAGGCGACATATGACCTCCTGCCACACATCCCGTTGGCGCAAAACTTTGTGTAGGTCCTCCTCCTCCTCATCTGTCTCTACCCCCACTGTATGTCCGGCCATGTCATTGCCTGCTACAACCTCCACTGACAGGGATGATGCTACAGTAATGGATGTACCAGGTCCTTCCTCACAATGTGACAGCATCCCATCAGCTGAAGATTTACGCAGTCAAATCACATTGCCCCAGCTGCTGCAGCGAAAGAAAAAATATAGTCCCAACCATCCCCAAGCACAGCGTCTAAATGCCAGCTTAGCAAAATAACTCGCATTGCAGCTGCTGCCTTTCCAGCTGGTGGACTCTGCTCCCTTCCGTGTATTTGCTGAATGTACTGTACCACAGTGGCAGGTTCCAAAACGCCATTACTTTTCATGGAAGGCCATTCCAGCACTATACCAGCACGTGGAAGACAATGTTATCGAGTCATTGGGAAAGGCAGTCAGCAGCAAGGTGCATGTGACTTTAGACACATGGTCCAGCAAGCATGGACAGGGTCGTTACATTTCCTTCACAGCACACTGGGTAACTCTGATTGCAGCTGGGAGGGATCCAAGACGGGGCTCTGTGCTGGAGCTTGTTCATCCACCACGCCTCCAGAAAGCTGCTTGTATGAGGTCTGTCTGCTCCACCAACACCTCTCCCTCTTCCTCCTCCTCCTCCTTCTGTATCTCTGGCGAAGTGGCAGTTAAACCGACGCCTGACAGGGTCTACGCAATGGCTCAAGCAAGAAGAAGCCATACTGTGCTTGAGCTGGTTTGTTTAGGGGACAGGAGCCACATCGGGCCAGAAATTCTGTCAGCTCTGCAGGGGCAGAGATGGTTAACACCACGCCAGCTTTAGATGGGAATGATCGTCTGTGATAATGGCAGCAACCTTCTCTCCGCCCTGCGCAAGGGTAAATTGACGCATGTACCATGCCTAGCACACGTCCTAAATCTAGTGGTTCAGTGTTTCCTAACCAAGTACCCAGGGCTGGCAGAGCTTCTCAGCCAGGCCAGAAAAGTCTGCAGCCACTTCCGACGGTCATTCCCAGCAAGCGTTCACCTGGCAGAAATTCAAAGAGAATTCCACCTTCCCACAAACCGTCTGATCTGTGACATGCCCACCAGGTGGAACTCGACATTAGCAATGCTGCAGCGTCTGCACAAGCAGCAGAGGGCCATCAACGAATACCTGTGTGAGTATGGCACAAGAACAGGTTCAGGTCAACTTGTTCCCTCCCCTGCAGTGGCTGATGATCAAGGATGCATGCACTGTGCTGTCACCATTTGAGGAGGCAACAAGGATGGTGAGCAGGGACAGTGCATGCATCAGTGACACAATTCCTTTAGTGTTCCTGCTGGAGCACACTCTGCGGGGAATTATAGATGTGGCTCTAGAGGCAGAGCAGCGGGAGGAAGAGGAGGCCTTCCCTAGCTCTCAAGGCCCCAGTCATTCTGCAGACAGCATTCCAGCAGGTCCTCCTCACATCAGTCAGGAGGAGTATGAGGAGGAGGAATATTTAAGTAGTGGGGGCATTGAAGGTGGGGATTCCTCAAGGGAGGGTTTCGTGTGCCCAGAAAAACAAGGGCTAGTGCGTGGCTGGGAGGAGGAAGTGCACGATATGGTCATCCTCATTGACCAGGAAGACTCGGGAGCTAATGCCACCTCCAACCTATGCTGCATGGGCTTCCTTATAATGCAAAGCCTGCTAAAGGACCCCAGGATTCGTGCTATCAAGGAGAGGGATCATTACTGGTTGGCAACCCTTCTTGATCCACGATACAAGAGTAAAGTTGCAGAGCTCATCCTGCTCGCACAGAGGGAGCACAGGATGAAAAAACTTGAGGACGCTCTAAAGAGACACTTGTGTAACACCTTTCCAGGCACTGGTTGGTTACCAATTGATGACACAGGTGCTTCTGAGGCTGCGGATGATCAGAGGAATTGTGGTGAAGGCCAGGGCCGCTTGACTGATGATTTGTTTAATTTTTTTAGTCCACGATGCCCAGGGACATCAAATGTAGGCACCCATTGCCAGCGTATTCACCATATGGTGCAGGACTACCTAGGGGCAAGGGCAGACCTGGATACCTTTCCAGCAGATGATCCACTGGCTTACTGGGTGTTGAGATTGGATCACTGGCCAGAACTTAGCCAATATGCTATGCAATGTCAAAAATTTAAAGGAATGGGGAACCCGGTACAACAGGGACCCACAGATAAACAATCACCTGTCTCTCAACATAAAGTGAGGGCAGCACACCCTCTCACTCAGGATTAAACCTGATTAAATTAATGCACATCAAAAAAACGCTTGACAGCTCTGAAAGGACTGACAGTTGGTACTAGAGGAGTGGCTACAGAAAAATATTACCTTTATTGCTACAAAAATTAGACACTCTCAGATGCAAGAAATTAAAAACATACATAAACAATAAGCATCGCAGGGTGTAATGGAAATGAAGCCAGTGTATGGTGGCTGTGCGCAGATGATGTGAACAAGGATTGCAATCAACGTTTTTTCACTGAAATAGAGTCCCACAATTTAAGCAAAGGGATTAACATCAGAATTGCAAACTATAAATAGCCTTCACAATTAGCACGCCAGCACAGGCTCCAGACGAAGCCGACGTGCAGTCGGCGAAACATATGTCGAGCTAATGTACCAACTTTGATTTTAAGTTGTAACTGGTGTGTCTTGCATTCGTAGGGTGAGGACAGAATCCTTGAGCATGAGCTCTACCAGTTTAGGGCCAGTGCTGGCGTGCTAATTGTGAAGGCTATTTATAGTTTGCAATTCTGATGTTAATCCCTTTGCTTTAATTGTGGGACTCTATTTCAGTGAAAAACGTTGATTGCAATCCTTGTTCACATCATCTGCGCACAGCCACCATACACTGGCTTCATTTCCATTATACCCTGCGATGCTTATTGTTTATGTATGTTTTTAATTTCTTGCATCTGAGAGTGTCTAATTTTTGTAGCAATAAAGGTAATATTTTTCTGTAGCCACTCCTCTAGTACCAATTGTCAGTCCTTTCAGAGCTGTCAAGCGTTTTTTTGATGTGCATCAATATGCTATGCAGCTACTAGGTTGCCCTTCATCTAGCGTGCTTTCTGAAAGGACGTTCAGTGCCGCTGGAGGTTTTGTCACAGACAAAAGAGTGCGTCTGTCCACCGACTCTGTAGACCGGCTGACATTTATAAAAATGAATCAGTCCTGGATCAGCAGTTATCAATCCACTGATGCTGACGTAACAGAATAGATCGGGGATGTCTTCTGCATTCACAAAACCTCCAGCACTGAACTCTTCCACAATACCACAAAAGGGTTACGGTGTGAAGGCACTTGCTGCCATGAAAGGCACAATATTTGGCTGCACTGACGCCTGTGCCACATTTATATCATTTTAATTTTTTGAACCGCAGGGTCCAACCCTGCACTCTTCCACAATACTACAGAGGGGTTACTGTATGATAGTACTTGCTGGCCTGGCAGTCTGGCACCAAAAGCACAATATCTGGGTGCACTGACGCCCATTACCAGATTCATATCTTTTTAATATAGGACCGCAAGGTCCACCCCTGCATTCTTCCACAATAGTACAGAGGGGTTACTGTATGATAGTACTTGCAGGCCTGGCACCAAAAGCACAATATTTGGGTGCACTGCCACTGACGCCTGTATCAGATTCAAATCCTCACAGGGGTTACTGTGTGACGGCAATGTTGCCGACGCTAAAGGCCCAATTTTAAAGCACCTATTGTTACTTTAATCCAAAGCATGCATAAGTTTCACAATAATTTAGCCCAAAAAATCACTAAACTTTTTCTGCGTGTCCGAAAATGTCTCCTCTTTTCATACATTCTTGCGCCCCAAGCAGTTGTTTATGGATAGATTAAAGGAAAAGCATTTACCGTCATATGAAACGTCATTTTTTTTTAAGTGTTTCTACACATCCTAGAAATCCACCACTTCACGGGCAGGTTATGGGGACCTCCTAGGCACGATATTTGAAGGAATTTTTTGTTTTTATTTTTAACCCTTATTTCATGGAAAACTCACTGTCCCTTTAAAAACTTTTTTTTTTTAACTTTTTGTCCTTGTTTCCTGTCCCCCAGGGCACTATCCGGACCCCCATACACCTTTTATGGCAAATATCTAGCATATATGCCCTCTTGGAGGGCACTCTAAAAATCGAATTTTCAGTCCCATTGACATGTATTGAGTTCGAGTTCGAGATCGAATCCGAACATTTGGAAAGTTCGAGCCCGAACCGAACTCGGGGGTGTTCGGCTCATCCCTAATCGTCATCTCTTGAGCACTCCATGTAGACCTGCTGTCACGTTCTCTATGGCGCTCACCCCTGATAACCATGATTTGGATCCTTTTGGACAGACCTATGTGATTCTCGATTTTCCAGCAGTCAGAACTGTTAATCCTAGCACTCCCAGCCAGGGAGGTCAGACAGAACACCAATACTAAATACCACTCAGTAGGAAATGATTTTGTGACCAAGTGTCTACTGAGCAAAAGCAGGTTAACTATGCATGGGCAGAGATAGTGCAGAAGTATCATACAACATGGGTTAACATAAGCGTGGCAAAAGTAAAATCCGAGTGGGCACCAGTGAGGGTAATCATATAGGCAGGGTTGGCAACAGAGTCGACACCCATATAGTTTGTCTCAGCAAGGTAGAATGAGGGTTCAATGGATTCAGCACCCTGCAGGGTAGGCCTACAATTAGAGACAGCGTGAAATAATTTGTATACCAACTTAATACCAGCAAGACAGAACGAAGGGTTGACAAATTCAACACTCTGCAGGGCAGACCTACAATCGCAGGTTGCGTTATATATCCTGCACATACACTCAGTGTCCACAGAGAGCACTATGAGTATACAAAGGGAGTTAGAGAGAGAATGGTCAAACAGGCAGTCCGGGTCAAACACAAGCAGGGTCCTCATACAGGCAGTAAGGTTAACTAGGAAAGGTGAACACTGAGACACAAAGGGAATACAGCTGGCGATGCGAGAATGACTCCACGTCAGGGTGACATGCTGAATCTCGCTCCCTGCCTTTAAAGCCGGCAGCTCTGCGTCATCAAGCCAAGCCCCGCCCCTCCAGACGCCAGCCGGTCAGCCCGAATTCCTGGCACCCAGCCAGCCAGCGACACCGCTGGGCGTCCAGACCCCCCAGGGAGCACCGCAGAAGCCGAGGATGTGACACCTGCTGGCCGGAAGTCAGCAAGGGCAAGGGGATGTGGGCACTCCGTTCAATTACTGTTTTTTATTTTGTAACATACCTTTTTATTATTTTTTTAAAGGGCTCTTTTTATTATTTAGACATATTTTTATTGATTGAAACCTTTATTAAGAGAATAGGAGAATTATTTTTCTTTTAGTTTGGTGGAATTCGCAAAATGCCAATTTGGCGGTTTTCATCTGATAACTGCTTTGGCGACTCCAATTTGGCAAAATATGGGGACCATTCACTAAATAGTGAGTTCACTGAATTAGAATAGCAAAGTTAGCAGAAATGGGCTGAAATGCAAACATTTCAATGTTTTGTGAATAGACCCTAAAATTTATTGCTTTCCCATTGCTAGATCATCTCAATCTAGTCAATTTGGGGCTTTTTCCTGCCCCTTATAACCAACACACTCTCCCAGCTTCAATAACCATATGCATCCTGCTATCCTTTTCCCTTCTCCTAATGCAAATCCCTCCTTGAAGGGATACTGTATTGGAAAAATAAGGATTTCCTTTTTTTTGCCCTTAAATGATTGGGCAGAGACTGCTGACATTCATTTATTTTTTTATACTTTTTTGTTTCAGGTGAATTCACTCACCTTTTAGGCTAGGGTCAGACGAAAGCATTTTCCCCCGCGAACGTGAAAAAGTGCGTCCGAACGCATTGACGTATTTTTTCACGGAATGCGCAAAAACAGTCAGACGACGCGCATTTTCGGGCGTGATTTTGTACGGATCGTCAATAAAACTCTTTTTGCGTCTGGACGTTATGTAGGCTGGACATTAGCAGCGTCTGACATCTCCTAATCACGTAAACACGCCGCTATGCCGCAGCTGCGCACTCAGTACGTCAGTACTAGCGGTTCAGCGTTCTCAGAAAAATGCGTTCAAATTCCACTTGCGTTGCACGGCCGGACTTTTGTGCGGCCGTACATTGTATAGTGGCCGTCATTGCCCGTCATCTGCTGCTAGTGCGGCCGGAATTATGTGCGCCAGAACGCACGTTAAAAGTGCGCTGGTCTGCCCCCAGCCTTACCCATCGCTGTACGCAGCTCCTCCTCTTCAGATCAAGGACTCCTGAACATAGATGTCCCTGCAGCTCTGTAACTTGCATATCCCAATTAGAAAGAGACTTCATTCAATTCAAGGAACAGCTTCAAAGGGAACCAGGTGACAGAAATGCAGATTACCAACTCAGAGAAGAAATTAACAGCCTGAAATCTGAACACAAGTCTGCCATACAGGACATGCAACTGAAGATCCAAGAACTTCAAGAGGAAAATATCCAGCTGAGGGAAGAGATGAGGAAACTTAAAACACAAACACAGCCCATGAACCAGGAGAGAGAATCAACAATGATTAATATAGACAAAGTGCCTGAAAATGAACATGAGACAAATAAAACTCCATACAACACAGAGATCAGTGACAGCCAAAACCACTCACAAAATCATGAACCCACAACCAGCCGGCCAACAAATCCCAGACAACAAACTCCTGAAACTGTTATAATAATGGATTCAAATGGGAAGTACTTAAACACAAGAAGGCTCTTCCCAGGAAAGAAAGTCACCAAAATCCATTGTGCTACCATTGAACAGACAATGGAAGTCCTCACAAATCCATACTTCACGAACCCCAAACAAATCATCATACACAAAGGTACGAACAACATTCAGACAGAACAGAAAGGCATTGCAGACAAACTGTCACAACTAACAGACACTGCACAGCAAAAGTTCCCCCACTCCAAAATAATCCTATCCTGCCTACTTCCAAGGAAGGACATATCGAATCACATCATCCAGAACATCAACACAGAACTGGCGGCTAAAACTAGCTCAAAGCCCAACATTCATCTGGCCCAACACCCTTCCATAACCCCTGAACACCTCTACGCTAACAAACACCTCAACAAACAAGGGGTGAGTCACCTGGCAAGAGAATTTAAAGACATTGTACTGAACAGAACCAATATCCCCGAACCTGGCACAAACCAAACTAACACAACAACCACCACAAGACGACCTCAAACCGCACCGCACCAAGACAAGAACACCACATTTAAACCAAGAACAGGGCAAAACAGATGGCAGGAATGGCAGAAACCACCCGCCCCAAGTTGGACATCAAGACATCCACAGAACAGAGACTTGGAGGAGATACGGACCCTTCTCGACACACTATACAACAAATTAATGTGAATTGATCTCATAATGAACTACAATGACAACCATCCACAACCTGGTTGTCCCATGTAATTTTGCTCATTACAAGGTATAACAACATAAAATGACATCACTAACAATCAGTAGTTGGAACATTCAGGGTCTGAATGCTTCAGCCTTTGGATCCAAAGTAAACGATCCAGACTTCAAACATAGACTCCACAACGTGGACATACAAATCCTGCTGGAAACATGGAGCCGGGCACAGGATGACCCACAAACACCTGTTGGCTACAGAGAATTTTCTGTGCCCGCCCAGAAGGATAAAAGCATCAAACAGGGTCGCCATTCAGGAGGAATATTAATCTGGTATAAGGAGGAGCTACACGAGAACATCAAAGCAATCAAGAAAGGAGAGAGCCACATCTGGATAAAAATAAGTAGCTCCATCCTCACTTCTCAGTCAGACATCTTCCTATGTGCAGCTTACATTGCACCACCAGAGTCTCCATACTCCAAAACAGACACCTATGAGGTGGTACAGAGTGAGGCCTCCCACTTCCAGTCCCTAGGACACGAGCTTCTCTATGGAGACCTCAACGCCAGGACAGGAAGAGAAAAGGACTATGTGACCTCAGATGGGAACACATACATTTTGGGAGCCGCAAACTACTGTCAGGAATCAATACAGACGCAAAGAAACAGCTATGACAATACAACCAACAAGAGTGGAAGAAAATTGCTGAATTTGTATCGGAGTCTCGGGCTTTACATCCTTAATGGCCGCACCAAGGGAGACTCTCTGGGAAGGTATACATTAAGCTCCCATGTAGGAAACAGTGTGGTCGACTATGCAATCACAGATATGAACTCCACTCACATCAACGCCTTCACCGTCACCCCACAAACACACCTGTCAGACCACAGCCAACTACTGCTTTATATTAAATCCTCAAACAAACCATCCTCAAAACCCCATCAGAGTGGACTGTACAACCTCCCACCATCATTCAAATGGACCAGGCACTCTACCATAGCCTACAGAGAGGTCATCAACAGACCCGACATCAAAGATCAGCTAACAGACTTTCAAAACCATACCTATGTACTAAGTCCCCAGGGGGTGAACCGAGCAGCAAAGGACCTCCACAGCATACTACACACCATCGCAGAGACCTCCAACATTAAAAAAATCAAATTCAAGAAATCATCCAATAAACAACCCAATAAATGGTTTGACAAGGAATGCAGAACACTAAGAAACAACCTGCGAACAGTCTCAAATAAAAAACACAGAGAACCCGACAACATCGACCTGAGGATCAATCATGGTGTCCTGCAGAAAAACTATAAACAAATCCTCAAAAAGAAAAAACAAAACTTAATCTCCCAAAACCTTCAACAACTGGAAGAGGCTCTTCAGGAAAACTCTTTCTGGGAAACCTGGAGTCAAATCGGCTCAGGATCCAAGAAAAAACACTTCCACATCCAAAATGGCAACATCTGGCTCAACTACTTCAAGAGCCTGTACAAAGACATTCCCAAAGAGGAGCTAACTGGGGAACAGGAACACATCCTCAAAAGACTACATGAACTGGAGGAAAAAATCAAGGATTTCCAAAACCCTTTAGATACACCCATTACAGCCCAAGAAGTAGCAGAAAAAATTCAAGATCTGCGAAGTAAAAAAGCCAGCGGGATGGATGGAATTCTTCCAGAGATGATTAAACACGGCTCTCCAGAAGTACACACCGCAATATGTAAAGTTTTCAACCTGGTTCTGAGCGTTGGATTCTACCCTCAAGTATGGAACCAAGGCCTCATAACACCCATCCATAAGAGTGGAGACCAATATGATCCAGCCAACTACAGAGGGATATGTGTCAGCAGCACACTGGGAAAACTGTTCAATAGCATCCAGAACAAAAGAATCCTCAGCTTCCTGACACAGCATAACATCCTCAACAGAAGCCAAGCGGGGTTCATGCCAAACCATCGCACTACAGATCACATCTACACCCTGCACAGTCTTATCAAGGACCATGTCCACAATACAAAACATGGGAAAATATTTGCCTGCTTTGTGGACTTTAAGAAGGCCTTTGACTCAGTATGGCACCCAGACCTGTTCCTTAAACTACTGGAGAGTGGAATAGGAGGGAAAACATATGACGTCATCAAGAGCTCATATAATGAGAACTTCTGCAGCATAAAGGTGAATGGGAAGAGAACAGAGTACTTCTGGCAGGCTCGTGGAGTCAGACAAGGCTGCAGCTTAAGTCCAACCCTCTTTAACATCTACATCAATGGACTGGCTGAAGCTCTAGAATCCTCCTCAGCACCAGGACTAACTCTACATGACACCGAGGTGAAGTTCCTGTTGTATGCAGATGACCTCCTATTACTGTCACCAACAGAAAGAGGTCTACAAGACAGCCTGGAAGTGCTGGGAAAATACAGTGTGGCATGGGCACTACCCATCAACCAAAAGAAAACAAAGGTCATGGTTTTCCAAAGGAAGAACGCAAAAACCAAGAGTTCCTCTTTCACACTTAATGACTGCACTCTCGAGGAAGCCAACAGCTACACATACCTCGGCCTAGAAACAAACCGATCTGGAAATTTCAAACCAGCCATAGAGGCCCTAAGAGACAAGGCGTGTAGAACCTCTCTATGCCATCAGAAGAAAACTCTACAAACTAAAACCGCCTGTAAGAGTCTGGCTTAAAATCTTTGATAGCGTCATCGCTCCAATCCTCCTTTATGGCTGTGAAGTTTGGGGCCCCATCACCTACCCTGACCAACCCAAATGGGACACCAGCCCAACAGAAATATTCCACCTGGAATTCTGCAAGCACCTCCTCCAAGTCCATCGGAGCACCTCTAACAATGCTTGCCGGGCCGAGCTGGGCAGACTCCCCTTACTTCTTGCAGTACAGAAGAGGGCGCTATCATACTGGGACCACCTAAACATCAGCAGCCTCCACTCATACCACCATAAAGCCCTACTGGCCAACAAGGACCACCAAACCATGTGGGCTGCAACAACTCATATCCACCCTGATCATCCAAAGCCCCCATGAATGCAACCTGACAAAATATAAAATAAAGGCCCTAAGTAACGATTCCAGGGATAACTATATCAGAGAATGGAGACATGATATAGCAAACTCCAAGAAACTCACCATTTACCAATCCTTACAGAGGGAATACAAACTGGCCCCATACCTGGAGCTACTACAAGACCCCAAGGACAGACAGATCCTGAGCCGGTACAGACTGAGCGCCCACAGCCTGGAGATTGAATCAGGGTGGCATAGACAGACCTACAAGCCCAGGGAGAATAGACTGTGCCAGCATTGTGACCAGGGGGCCCTGGAAGATGAGGTCCACTTCCTCCTACAGTGCCCCAAGTACTCAGCACTGAGGGAAACTCACTTCCAGAGACTCTCCGCTCTCATCCCGGACTTCACCCCTATAGAAGAGACGAGGAAACTCCACATCATACTGGGAGAAGAGGAGCCGGCAGTGAAAATATCTGCCCAATACGTCACAGAATGTCACAGACTGAGAGGAACATGAGAGATCCCAGACTTATAAATCCCAACACGGACTTGCCCCCATCCGACTTCACATTATCCCTTACCCCTGATAATGTCCATGGACTTGTCCATTCCCCCCCATATATGTACCACTACCCCCCTCCACCCCATATGCTTTGGCAATGCTAAAATGTATTTGGTCCTGCTAATAAAGCTTATTTTGATTTGATTTGATTTGATTTGTGTAGTAACTGCAAATTGTGCACTACTACAGACTTGTACACTTTCCGTACTGAAGTTCTGTACCAGTTGTGCAGAGCAATGGATTGGTGCTGCGCAGATTTGAAATCACTCTTTACAGTGGGCACTGTCGGAGAAGGTGACATCAGCATGCTCTCTGTGTGCTGACTTCACTAGTAACCAATCTGGTAGCCAGCACCTGAGAAGTTAAAAATACTGGCTGCTGGTGACGCTAGGTGGGGTGGAGGAAACTCCTGAACTACACCCTATTTTTTCATTTTTTTCAACAGATCAAGGCAGCAAGGTGGGTAGGGGAGAAGGGGGACACTCCTCTCATCCTGACCACTTTAAAACCATAAAGGGTCCCTTTAAACTATCACCTTGCCTGATAGCATCGTTCTTAACAGTGCTCAACACTCGCCACTATGGTGTCTCCCCTACTTGTTTTATCTCATCCATCTCCCCCTACTATTGCTTCTTGTGTATGCTAGTAGTAATTGGAGCAACAAACCACAAGATGTTGATCGTTTGTGTCCTACAGTGGACTACAAAGATTTCTTACAGAGTGGAATCACATAGTCCAGACTCTGTCAATTTTTGCATACTTAAGAAGTAATCATACTCAGCAGTAATCTTTCCAGACTATCAGGGTTATTCAAAGAGAATCGAAAAGTCACCGCACGTTCAGTGACTTTTCATTCTCTTCAATTTGGTGATCCCATTTCGGCGAACCTGTGTCAGGATACAGGTTCCAGGGCGATAGGTTCGAGGCACTATGCGATAAATCAGGAGGAGGCTTGCAAGGCAGATATATATATGTAGGAAGGATTTATTAATATAGAAAAAATAACATAGGTAACAACGAAGGAGAGGGGGAGAAACAATAACAATAGATAAACTGGAGCTATGCAGAGCAGACAAGGATAAAAGAGTGATATAATAACGATGCAGATCCAGATCAGAAGGAAATATATATATATATATATTTACACACACACACACAGAGGGAGATATGGAGTAGGAAAGGGAAACAGATATAACATATACAGATTGCCGGTACTGGTATCAGAGAGAGGGGAATAGAACATTGATAGATGAATAATATGAAACTATACAAAAGAAGCGGTAAAGAGGTAATACTGGAGTATATTAATATATGTGTAGCGCTCACCCCCGGAGGAGCCGCTGAAATAACCCAGGATAGTCTCACCGCTCTAAGAATTATTATAGACCAGCACACTGTGGTGGATTTTCTAGTTTTTGTACTTTACTGAAGCAATAAAGTGGCATAGAATACACATATACTTTAAACGTAATCAATTTAGCGGGAATAACGGACAAAACACGTGGCTGAAAAGAAACGGTTAATGTCCCTTCGGTTCGTAAGTTAAGTCCCACTCAAAAAGACTCATAAATTGGTGTCTTAGGGTACATAGAAACATAGAAAAATGTCGGCAGATAAGAACCTTTCGGCCCATCTAGTCTGCCCAATTACATGGATACTTTACCTGGATTTATCTTTTGTTTAGGATAGCCTTATGCCTATCCCATGCCTGCTTAAATTCAATAACTGTTTTGGCCTCTACCACTTCAACTGGAAGGCTGTTCCATGTATCCACCACCCTCTCAGTAAAATAATGCTTCCTGATGTTACTTTTAAACCTTTGCCCCTCTAATCTAAGACTATGTCCTCTTGTTTTGCTACTTTGTTACTTGCTACTTTGTTTCCTTTTAAATATACTCCCTTACTCTACCTTGTGGATTCCCTTTAGGTATTTAAATGTTTCTATCATATCATAGTTACATAGTTACATAGTTACATAGTTATATAGGCTGAAAAAAGACATGCGTCCATCGGGTTCAGCCTCTCCCACATAACCTACTGCTGTTGATCCAAAAGAAGGCACTTTATGTATATCTCCTCTGTCTCGTCTTTTTTCCAAGCTATACATGTTAAGATCACTAAGACTTTCCTGGTAACTTTTCTCCTTCAAGCCATACACCATTTTAGTAGCCCTTATCTGAACTCACTCTAAGATGTCTATATCCTCCTGGAGATACGGTCTCCAGTGCTGCACACAGTACTCCAAGTGAGGTCTCACCAGTGCTCTGTACAGTGGCATGAGCACTTCCCTTTTCCTACTGCTAATACCTCTCCCTACACAACCAAGCATTCTGTTAGCATTTCCTGCTGCTCTATTACATTGACTACTTACCCTTAGATCCTCTGAAATAATAACCCCTAAATCCCTTTCCTCAGATGTTGAGGTTAGGACTGTATCAAATATTCTATATTCAGCCCTTGGGTTTTTACGTCCCAGGTGCATTATCTTGCACTTATCCACATTAAAACTCTATTGCCACAGCTCCGACCATTTTTTTAGTTTACCTAAATCATTTGTCATTTGGCTGATGCCTCCAGAAACGTCAACCCTGTTGCAAATCTATGTGTCATCAGCAAAAAGACATACTTTTCCATTAATACCTTCTGCAATATCACTAATAAAAATATTAAAGAGAATGGGTCCAAGTACTGACCCCTGAGGTACCCCACTGGTAACAAGACCTTGTGCCGAATAAACTCCATTTACCACAACCCTGTTGCCTGTCACTCAGCCACTGCCTAATGCATTCAACAATATTGGAATCCAAGCTCAAAGATTGCAATTTATTGATAAGCCTTCTATGCGGAACAGTATCAAAAGCCTTACTGAATTCTAAATAAGCAATGTCTACTGCACCACCTATGTCTATTATTTTTGTTACCCAATCAAAAAAATCAATAAGATTAGTTTGGCATGATCTCCCTGAGGTAAACCCATGTTGTTTCTGATCCTGTAATCTATGTGTTTTTAGATGTTCAACAATCCTTTCCTTTAACATGGTTTCCATTAATTTTCCCACTACTGATGTAAGACTAACTGGCCTATAGTTCCCTGATTCCTCCCTACTACCCTTCTTGTAAATGGGCACAACATTTGCTAATTTCCAGTCTTCTGGGATGACTCCCGTTAACAAGGAATGGTTAAATAAATCTGTTAACGGTTTTGCTATTACACCACTGAGCTCTTTTAATAATTTAGAGTGGATCCCATCAGGCCCCATTGACTTATTTGTCTTTACTTTAGACAGCTGCTGTAGAACCTCCTCCTCTGTAAACTCATATGTAAATGTCTCGTTAGTGTTTCCTCCTAACTGAGGTCCCTTTCCTTCCTTTTCTTCTGCAAAGACTGAACAAAAATATTCATTGAGGCAGTCAGCGAGACTTTTATCCTCTTCTACATACCTACCTTCCTTTGTTTTTAATCTAACTAATCCTTGTTTTACTTTTCTTTTCTCATTTATGTATCTAAAAAATGTTTTGTCCCCCTTTTTTACTGACTGAGCTATTTTCTCTTCTGCGTGTGCTTTGGAAGTTCTTATAAATTGCTTTGCCTCTTTCTGCCTAATTTTATAGGTTTGCCTATCTTCTTCACTCTGAGTTTTTTTTTATAATTATTGAATGCTATCTTTTTGTCCTTCACTATTTTGGCCACTTCTGCAGAGTACCACATTGGTTTCTTCCCTTTTTTGTTTTTGCTAACAAGCCGAATGCAATTGCCTGTGGCCTTCAATAATGCTTCCTTTAAATAATCCCATTTCTCCTGGACTCCCTTTAAACTCCTCCAGTCTGATAATGACTCATTCACACAAAATCTCATTTTAGAAAAATCTGTTTTTTTAAAGTCTAAAACTTTTGTTTTTGTGTGGTGCGGCTCCATCCCTGTTCTTATATTAAACCACACTGACTGGTGATCACTAGATCCCAAATTTTCACCTACAACAACATCTGATACCAAACCTCCATTTGTGAGTATTAAATACAATATGGCCTCTTTACGGGTCGGCTCCTCAACTACTTGTGTTAGAGATAATCCCAGTAGGGAGTTTAGAATATTTGTACTCCTGGTGCACCCAGCTATTTTGGTTTTCCAGTTCACATCAGGAAGATTAAAGTCCCCCATGATAATAACTTTCCCCTTCATTGCCATTTTGGCTATTTCCTCAAACAGCAGATTATCTAGCTCTTCTACTTGTCCAGGGGGTCTATAGATCACACCTACACGAGCTACTGTATGATTGCCAAATGTTAGCGTAACCCAAACGGACTCTATGTTCACCTCGCTCACTTTTATTTGGTTTGTTTTTATGTTGTCACATACAGAGCCACTCCTCCTCCTTTCCTACCTTATCTGTCTTTTCTATATAAAGAGTACCCCGGTATTGTTATGTCCCAGTTATTTTTCTCATTTAACCATGTCTCAGTAACTGCCACTAAATCTACTTTTTCAGCTGCCATCATTGCCTCCAGTTCATTGATTTTATTGACTAAACTGCGAGCATTTATAGACACGACTCTGAGCTTGTCATTTTTTTACCCCGCATGTTGCTTGCACCCTCCGATTTAGTTTTGGGGGACAATCGGGCAGATTGTTTTTTACCCTTTTGTCCCCCCCTCCTAGTTTAAATATTCCTTTGTGAAACCTTTGAACTTCTCACTGAGAACATATGTTCCCCTATGAGTAAGATGCAAACCATCTTTTTTATACAGTTCCTTTCTGCTCCAATTAGAGCTATCATGGGACACAAAGCCAAATCCTTGCTCCCGACACCATTCCCGAAGCCACAAATTAAATTCCCTATTGCGCATCTGCCTATCCTGAATGTTATGCACAAGCAGAACTTCAGAGAATGTCACAGTGGACGCAATCTGCTGTATTTCACCTCCAAGAACACAAAAATCTTCCTTAATCTCAGAAACCTCATTGCTAGCCAAGTCATTTGTCCCTAGATGGACTAGAACGTCCACTTCCCCTTGCTGCTTTGCTTGTTTGACAATATTGAGAATACATCTCTTGTCTCTACGAGCAGTAGCCCCAGGAAGACATCTCACCAAACCACTACTCTCCAGCTCAACACCTTTTATGATAGAATCACCCAGCAACAATTGCCTTTTATCAAGTCCCACCTTTTCCTTTTTGTCCTTGGTTGCAGTCCTGCATACCTTAGGCATAGGGGATGGTGGTTCCTCAACTATGGTGTCTGAGCCTACATCCGTCTTACCACTACACTCTGAAAGTGCCTCAAAAAAATTAAGAAGAGTCACAGACTGTGGGACATGCCTTCTATCCACAACTCTAAGTCTACCAGATCCTACAGTAGTCCATCTGCCACTCCTAGGAGGCCTCTGTGGCAGTGGCTTTGTAACAGTCATAGCCTGAGTTTGTCTAACAGATAATTTACAAATCTCAGACTTCAAACAGGCAATTTCCTGCTGCAATAAAGACAACTGCCTACATTTCAGGCACACTCCAAACCTCCAAAAATTGGATCTAAAAACAAATGCATGACAGCTCTTACACTGGACCAAGCCTGCCATTATAAAAGAATGGATTTAAAAACAGCAAATCTTACCTTTTTGTAGGTTTTCTACCTCCAGAGTATCTCCAGAAGATCTAAGTGCTCACTTTGAAGACTTGCACTTAGAAGGCTTCACAAGCTCGGTACCCGGGTGCTAGATTCAACTGGCCAATGAATGAACAAAATTATCTTCGACTAGTCAATGTTGGGGCCCTGTGGATTGAAGCAGTTAACAAAGTGCGCACTTTCGTTTCGGAACCGTAGGCCTTGAGGCCTCTCACCCATCCGACGAACAAAGTGTCCAGAACCGATGACTCAACCAAAAGGATCTCTCTCCGCTGACCGGTGCCAATGAATCCGCTCCTCTGATGCCAAATCTCCGCACTGGAACTGGTCCGCCGCCTGCACTCTCGTTCGATCACGTGGCCTCCTTACGCGAGGTCCTTCTGGAACCTGGTTGTCCTCCAAACTGCTCAGCGAAACATTGTAGATGATGATGCACGCTCCGTCCCCGATCTCCAGCACTGGATGCGCCTTGGTCCACGCTCTGACCTGGTTGTGATCCCGGACAGTCTGCTGCTGGATCCCGTTCAACTGCTCTGCTCGTTCTGCCCATGTCCCGCATGACACTCCTGATGTGTTCCTGGGTCCAGCACGCCCACTTCCTGTCCTCTTCGCAAAGGTTTCTGGGAGATGAAGTCTTTTTAGTCCAGCATAGCCCATAACGTCTCTAGGCTCTCTCTCCCTCTAGTGGTAGCAACAGTTCAATACATAGAGCCAAACTAATACAGCGCAACATATGTAATAGAAATATCAAAGGAAATGGTACTTAAAGTATTAAGGTTAGAATTCAGTCCTCAGAGTGCACTCTGTTGGAGAATCTTGGTTTAGGTTGTAAATATGTCCTTTGTAATCCAGTTAGGGAAATTGTAGTAGATCCAGGAATGTAATAATAAGTCCAGGAGATTCATATTAGGAATGGTCTTGAGAAGAAAGGGAATCCAGCAGAGTATGAGTAGTGGGCTTTTCAGGAGGTCTGTAAGAAGAGGTCCAGTGGGTATAAAAGGAATTAGGATTCAGGCAATATGGAATGAACAGAGGAAGCTCCTTGCAGCTTGGAGATTCCAAGACAATGTGGAAGTATTGTTCTTGAGGTGTGGTCTGGTTTTAAGCAGGGAGTATTTAGCTAAATTAGACAACACCTGAGCGCTGTATGGTAGAGGTGAGTCTTGGTAATACAACTGAAAGTCTCATTACTTTGAGCCAGCGCCATCCTTGGTCTTTTTATGGCACCGACGGCGACTTTCCTTACTCAGCATATGTATTCAGCAAGCACCACAGGGCTGTCGTAATGCAGGGAAAAGCCGCCGCAAACCAGCCAAACACTCACCGCAAAACTCGGTGAACGCACACCAAAACCTGCAAAAACATCTGGATTAACCCCGCCAAACACGCCGGACAAACCTGAGCAGTCTCCGATCATAGCACAGAGCAGCCGCCGGAAAATGCCGAAACCGCAGACGAATGGAGTGAAAGAAAAAAAAAACAGTACACTTGAATGTTTGAAAAGTGAAACGCTGTTTGCAAAGAAACTACAGAACGAAAATGTCTGAAATTTACATGTAAGATCCAATGAATGATAATAAAAAGGGCTGTTACTGAAAAAAGAAAAAATGATTTAAAAAATAAAACCAAAAAAATTCACAAACAAATCTCGAAAAATGCCTAAAAGATCCTGAAAAATCTACATGAAGAGACTTTTTACTGCAGAATATTAAAGTTAAAAGTTTATTAGATATTGCATTAAAATGGGAATATTTTTAACATTGACGCCTATGGGAATCGCCTGAATAAACCTGTCGAATGAAACCACCGAACAGCAGGGCAATTCGGCAACTTTTCACTGCTGGTTTTTGTTCTTTGAATAGACTAAGTATTGCTTCTCTATGGGGATTTCAATGCCCTTGAACAGACAACAAACAGGCAACGAATGTGCAGGCAATTCGCCAACATTTGGTGAACTGCCTGCTCTCTGGATAGCCGGATGGCCAGGAAAGGAAACCGTACGCTGAATTTCAGTGTACGGTTACCATTCAGCCACAATTCAGATCTCTTTGAATAACCCTGTATATTATACCATTTTATTGTATTTTGAATATCATATACCGTATTGCATTGTTTCCATGGTATCCTTGAGTGGAACATTAAACAACCTAAACCTAGCATTGAATACCACGGCTGCAATAATTTTATTGTCAACTGTATTACACTTACAAATCATTCAATCTAACCCTTAATATTGATAAAGTACTTCCATAATGAGTGACAACAACCATAGCACACAGATCCATCATTTTTTTCCATGAGTTTCTTCTTTTCATTCCATTAGCCTGCCTATTTTGTTCTCAATAAAAGGAGGACACTGTTTTCCATCCATAATGCTTACTTTATTTATCCTCTTGTAATACATAGTTCATGTTCATTATCTTTTATTTTTCAATTATCTGTCACTTGCCCTCTCACTATTACTAAGTATCTTTCCTCTTCATCCAGACAGGTGCCTGGAATCAATCATCACCCACAGCTACAGATGCAGAATATGATGAGAAACAGGTGGCTGGATAGTTCGAAGGGAAAAAAAAAAGAGAGAAACCGAGAGAGAGAAGGGCCTAATATGCATTGTATGAATTCTGAATGGGAGGATCTTATCTTTTATTTTCATTAGTATTAGTATTGGACGTGATAGATGACTTACTTATGGGCTCAAGTCAAAAAAGAAATTCATGGTCCCCCTACATGGATGTGCAAACTTTGTGCTGAAATCCTAAAACAATTTTTTACAATCCTATTTTTGTGCAGCATAGTTAGGCAGACATACAATATATCATGTCCAAGGTAGGGCGGTACACAATTTCAAGACAACATTAGGACAGCCTCAGCCCATAATTCCCATGGTAGCCCATGTTCTATTTAAACCACCATAGCAGCTCAAGAATGGAACGTGCAAGGAAGAAGAAAGGATTGATGCCAGTAGGAGAAAATGAGACAGCAGATAAACAGGTAAAGGGGAGAGGGGTTGAAAAAAATAAAGGAGATAGGTTGCCAAGCTCAACTGCAGCAAGAACATTCTCAAGGGTCATAGATCCTGTACCAAAGACAGAGCTCACCTATCAATATGCTCACACCTATCCTACACATTTTGGAAACAGCACTTTGTGTCATGGACCTTAGCTAAACATTTGTCCATAAAGTAGTAACCAGGATGAGCAGCCAAAATTAAGTACAAATGGGTCAACTGATCACTCCTCCACATCCATGCCACACATCTCCTGGTGCCTACACAAACCTTTGAAATAGCTTGCTCTTTGGTGTTGATGGGGTAGATGATTGCCATGAAGCAAAAAGCCCCATGGGGAAAAGTCCAGGGGCTTCCTGAATACCGAAACAGTACCTGGCACAGGGAATGATCCTCGGACAGTTTCACTCCATGTGCAGGTAACTGCCTTTTCCTTCACCTCCTCTCCAACAAAGGTCGGTAGAGGTAACTTGCCGAGTTGGACTAGCATCACGTACCACTATAGCAGCATTTTATATGCCTGCTCCTGCATGGTCACATTAAGGGAGACAAGTGCAATAATATCCAAGATGTTTGACCAATCTGGGCCACCAAGGACTACTCTTATTTTGCCATCCCATTTGACAGTGTAGGGCGAGGAGTAGGGATGGGCTGGTGGTTCGATCCGAACATGAGTTCGATTCGAACATTGCCCGTTCGGTCATTCGGCGAACTTCGAACATTTCAGGCCGTTCGCAAAAAGTTCTAAAAAAAATAATAATTTAGAATTTTTTAAAAAAAATGCTTAAAACAGCCTAGGGGGCGTGGCCGGGACGTCCAGGAAGATGGCCGCTTGACTGGTGAGCTCCGCTGAGCGCGCTGCATATACCCCTATTCCGCTGCACATACGCACCCATGGGTAAAGCCAGGAAACCCCCACACACTCCAGGCCCCCCAGAGAACATTGGGAATCAGCAGACTGGATCCATCAGGCCGTTTTTAGCTCCTCTTCTGACCGCTGAAAACGCTGACCCGGAATCCAAGATGGCCGCCGCCTCATGCTCCTCAGTCTCCAGCTCTCCAACACATTCGGTGAGTGCCTGGGACCCCCCAAATGATCTTCGCCAGCTTCTACAATACCTCCCCAGTAAAGAGGACTTAGCCATGGCCACCACTGAATTGGGAGCTTCTCTCCTCTCAGAAATCCGCGCGCTGCGCACTGATCTTGGCGGCATTCAAAACAGGCTGCAGCACGTGGAGGTGACGCAGGAACAACAGTCTGCCACGTTAGTGGCCCCTCGCCTGCAATCACCACACAGCGCTCAGCCCTACAAATGATGGCGCGTCATTTGGAAGATGTGGAGAACAGGAATCGCCGGAATAATATCAGGGTTCGTGGTCTCCCGGAGATAGAGAATACACAGGAGGAATTAAAAAGCACGCTTATCGCTTTATTTAATGATGTCCTGGGAAGGGATCCTGACACAGTTATTGAACTGGAACGTTATCACAGGGCACTGAGACCGAAGGCCCACCTGACGCCCCCCCACGTGATGTGATCTGCTGCCTTCTGCGCTACCCGCTGAAAGACTCCATACTGGCAGCGGCCCGAGGCTCTCGCACCATCGATTTCGCGGGGGCTAAGATCTCACTATTCCAAGATCTCTCGCCTGCTACATTGCAGTCCAGAAGAATGCTACGTCCGCTCACGGCTGCCTTGCAGGACATGAAAATTCAATATAAGTGGCTCTTTCCCTTTGGCCTCCAAATCCGCACGCCATCGGGACCTCTTAGCCTTCGTAGTGAATTGGATCTCCCACTGTTCCTGGAGGAACTCTCACTTCCACTGGACACACTCCCGGCTTGGCCAGATCTGGCACTGCTGTACATGCCGCCAGAACAGGTTCCGCAACGTCCGCGACGATCCCGCCGCAGACGCCGTTCCTCCTCCTCGCAAGCACGGGTGACCTGAACTGGCCTCCACCGGTCTCGCCTGGGTTGCCTGGGCCTCCGGACTCTCCCGACACTGTGGAAGCTGCCCCCAACTGGCACCGGTGCCTCTCCGACCTGAAGACCTTGACAATGACGACGTCAGTATCCTTTTTATATGCTCCTTGCCCTGCGAGACCCCCCTTTTCTCTGGGTCCCCCGACCTGAGGGGGCCTGACGGCCTAAAGCCTCTTCTCAGGATAATTTATGTGACACAACTGGAGGCAAGGCTCCTACTCGGCCCTGAACTTCCGACGGCCTGCTCATATTGTTTGAGGTCTGAAACACTACAAGTTTCAACGCACCTCAGGGGCGGTGTCACGGTGGCTCAGGGGATGGGGCGCCTGGCAGCAGCTTCCTCGCTGCTCGCTGGCCAGGCGCCGAATGTAAACGCTTCCGGGGGCGCTCACGTGGGACGCCGAGGGGCGGGGCCTGGCGTTATGACGCGGACCCGCCGGCTTTAAAACCCAGTCTCTCCAATACACCGGTGCCCTGACGTGGTATTCACCTCCCGCAGAGCTCTTGTGTTATTTTGGCTACCTCCTGTGTATGACCCTTGGCATTGGCAAACGAATCCTCCTGTGTATAACCCCTGGCATTGGCAAACGAACCCTCCTGTGTATGACCCTTGGCATTGGCAAACGACCCCTCCTGTGTATGACCCTTGGCATTGGCAAACGAATCCTCCTGTGTATAACCCTTGGCATTGGCAAACGAACCCTCCTGTGTATGACCCTTGGCATTGGCAAACGAACCCTCCTGTGTATGACCCTTGGCATTGGCAAACGAACCCTCCTGTGTATGACTCCTGGCATTGGCATTTACTCTGCGCTAGGTTCTGCCCTTAACGTTGGTACCGAGGTCAGTCTATGTGGCACCCTAAGCACGCATCAGACTACCTCTGCTATTACTAAAGTCCTAGGGAGGACTTGTGATCTGGTCTGTACCCCTGTCTGGTGTTTCCCTTTCTTTATCTGTTACCTGCTTCATTGTCTATATAGCTTTGCCGACCATTCAAGGATCGGAAGAGTAGAAAGGGAGCTACATAAAGAGATCAATATCTTGGTAGTCAGAAAGATTTGTGACAATACTCTATTCCATACCTCTGTCTGGTGTTACCGCTTGTTTATATATTGTCTGGTAAATTGTCTGTCTAGTATTGCCGACCATTCAAGGATCGGAAGGGTAGAGAGCGGTCTGCGTAAAGGGACCACACTTTTGGTAATCAGAGGGATCCGTGACATTACGTCAGGGCCAATGGATCCCGCAGACCTCTCTAACCAGCTGGCACGTATCGCAGCCAGACAAGAGGAACAGGACCATAGGATGGACCAGATTTCTCTCGCTCTGCAAACCCTGTTAAATCGGTCCAATACAGGTAACAAACCCTCCAGATCCAGTGTTGCCTAGGGTCAGTTCCGTCCCCCCTGAGGGACATAGGCTTAGTATGAAGGCACCCCTACGCTATGATGGTACACCAAGCCTATGTCGGGGTTTTTTGACTCAACTCGAGATCTTGTTTGAGAACAATCCAGGTTCTTGTATGTCTGATAAAGCCAAAGTAGGATATCTGATCAATCATTTAACAGAAAAAGCTTTATTGTGGGCTACGCCGTTGTGGGAAAATAAGAAACCCATCATTTATGACTATGAGGGTTTCACCTCTGAGTTAAAACGTACCTTTGATCCCTCTAGGAGGGCTACCAATGCGGGTAGGTCCTTGTTTCACATCAAACAAGGTAATAAGAGGGTCGCCGATTATGCCATAGAGTTTAAAACTTTGACTTCTGAGGTACTTTGGCCGAACGACGTTTTAACCTTAGCCTTTACCGAAGGCTTGAACGAGGCTTTTATGTTTGAACTGGCTCCCTTAAAATTACCAGAAAGTCTGGACCACCTGATAGATTTCTGTATAGCCATGGACGATCAAATCAGGGAAAGGAGACACCCCAGAGATAGACCCAGAAGGGTCTTGCCTCCTTTACCCTCGTTACCCAGACACACCAGTACGTCAGGTGGTTCGGAGAATGTGAAAACAGATTTACCAGTCGTTGAACCCATGCAAATAGGGAAGACAGGTATTTCAGAAGCAGAAAGAGCGCACAGAAGAGAAAAGGGGCTCTGCTTCTATTGTGCAGGGGCAGATCACTTCCGCCTTCGATGTCCTCAGAGACCCAGGGTTAGCAGGGCTGAACATAGCAGAGTGGGATTCAGAACAGGAGACACCCAGGTTGTCGGTTCTCTGTGTGCCTCCTTTGTGGATAATGAGAAAAAAAAATCCAGGATTCTGTTACCGGTCTCCCTAACCTGGGAGGGGGTTCACCTCAAGACTGAGGCGTTCTTAGACTCTGGGGCCTCAGGCAATTTTATGGATAAGAATTTTGCTGTCAAAAACCTCATACCTCTGGTGCTCAGGGAAAGACCTCTAAGGGTGGAGGCCATAGATGGTAAACCCCTGTCATGTCCATATATCACTCACGATACAGTCGATGTATGTATGAAAACAGGAGTTTTGCACCAGGAAACCATAAGATTTCAAATCATTGAATCACCCTCATGTCCTGTCGTTCTTGGGTTTCCATGGCTAACAGAGCACAACCCAGTTGTCGATTGGGTCCAGAGAGACATAAAATGTTGGGATCAGAGTTGTCAGTCTAAGTGCCTAAGCAGAGTTCATGTGATTGGTAGCCTCAATATTGCCACAGCCCCTCCTTTGTCCACAGAGGTTCCTGAAAGTTACCTGGCATTAAAGGAGGTGTTCTCTAAAGCCAGGACTGAGGTCCTACCACCACATCGTCCATATGACTGTGCCATTGATTTACTCCCTGGTACGATGCCTCCTAGGGGTCATGTATACCCTTTATCACAAAGAGAGAACGACATTATGGAGGAATACATAAGGGAGAATCTGGAACGAGGATTCATTAGACGGTCCTCCTCTCCAGCAGGAGCAGGTTTCTTTTTTGTTTCCAAGAAAGAGGGAGACCTGCGACCTTGCATCGATTATAGGGGTTTGAATAGGATCACTATAAGAAATGCATATCCCATACCCTCATAACAGAATTGTTCGACCGATTAAAAGGGGCTCGGATCTATACGAAGCTTGATTTACGCGGAGCGTACAACCTGGTCAGGGTTAAAAAGGGAGACGAATGGAAAACGGCTTTTAATACACGTAGCGGGCATTATGAATACCTGGTGATGCCTTTTGGGTTGTGTAATGCGCCAGCCGTCTTCCAGGACCTCATAAACGACACTCTAAGGGAATTCCTGCAAGAATTCGTCATAGTATATCTAGACGATATCCTGATATACTCTCCTGATGTAGACACTCATCATGTCCACGTGAAACAAGTGTTGAAAAAACTATTGAAGGCTGGATTGTACTGTAAGCTAGAAAATGTCTATTCGACATAGTGACTGTGCAATTCCTTGGTTATATAATAACTCCTGGGGGTTTTCAAATGGATCCTAAGAAGCTCTCAGCTATTCTTGACTGGCCTCTACCCCAAGGACTTAAAGCCATTCAGAGGTTTCTGGGGTTTACGAACTATTACCGAAGGTTCATTAAAGATTTTTCGGCCTTGGTGGCCCCCCTCACGGCTATGACAAAGAAAGGGGTGGGAAATCAGAAATGGACACCTCAAGCCACTCAAGCCTTTGAGGCACTAAAGCAAGCTTTTACTACTGCCCCTGTTCTCCGACATCCAGATCCGGCTCTGCCTTTCCAAGTAGAAGTTGACGCCTCCGAACTAGGTCTTGGTGCAGTCTTGTCCCAAAGGGAGGCTCCTGACAAACCCTTGCATCCATGCGGCTTCTATTCTCGGAAGTTGTCCCCGGCAGAGAAGAACTATGACATTGGAAATAGAGAATTGTTAGCAGTCATCGCGGCCTTGGCCGAATGGAGATATTTATTAGAAGGGTCTAAGGACCCCATTGTTATCATAACCGACCATAAGAATCTCACGTACATTGGAGATGCCAAACGTTTAAATTCCAGACAAGCGAGATGGTCATTGTTTCTTTCAAGTTTTAATTTCGTGCTTACCTATAGACCTGGGTCCAGAAACATTAAAGCAGACGCATTGTCGAGACAGTATGAGTCTTATGAACATAATATCCAAGATCAGCATCCCATTGTACCCCAGGAAAGGATTATAGCCGCTACCACGATTAGACGATTAGTGTTTCGTCTCCTCTAATGAAAAGGCTGCAGACCGTCCAGGGCGCAGCTCCTGGGGGAAAACCTCCTGCGAGACTCTTTGTACCTGAGAACGAAAGAGAGGAAGTACTTAACATCTATCATGATAATAAAACTTCCGGGCATATGGGTATCACCAAGACTGTGTCTAGTATCAGTAAACTCCTCTGGTGGCCCACGTTGCGCCGAGATGTCAAAGATTACATTGCCGTGTGCGAAGTGTGCTCAAGACAGAAAAGTCCCAAAACAGCACCCATTGGCTTACTCCAGCCTTTGCCGATCCCCGAACGACCCTGGTCACATGTAGCCATGGATTTTATAGTAGAGTTACCTGAGTCAAGAGGGAATACAGTGATACTTACGATCATAGATCGATTTTCCAAGATGGGTCACTATGTTCCTCTTCGGAAACTACCTTCGGCAGCTGAACTGGTGCCCATATTCATCGCCAATGTGGTCCGCATTCACGGTGTCCCTCGGGAGATAGTCTCTGATAGGGGGACCCAATTCATCTCCGGATTCTGGAGAGGGTTTTGCAAGAACGTAGGGATAGACCTCTCTTTCTCTTCGGCTTATCACCCCCAGACCAACGGAGCAGCAGAACGAGCAAACCAAAATATAGAGAAATATCTCAGGTGCTTTATCTCAGAACAACAAGATAACTGGTCAGACCTGCTACCATGGGCAGAATATGCTATTAACAGCGCAGTAAGCGAATCCACAGGTCATTCTCCTTTCTTCACTGTTTATGGCTTTGATCCTCCCGTGCTCCCCGCCACGTTTCCTGATACCACGATTCCTGCTTTAGATGAGCAACTGGCATCATTGAAAGAGACTTGGGGGAGAGTGAGACGGGCACTGGAGGAGAGTAGTGCCATCCAGAAAACCAAGGCCGACAGACACAGGAGGCAGGCACCCGTGTATCAAGTTGGGGACAGGGTTTGGCTGTCTTCACGTAACATCAAGCTCTTAGTGCCTTCCATGAAGTTGGCTCCTAGGTACATCGGTCCCTATAAGATTCTACGGCGACTCAACCCTGTCTCCTATGCTTTGGCGTTACCCCCCATATTTTAAGATACACAATGTATTCCATGTTAACCTTTTGAAGCCATTATTATGTAATCGGTACATACACCAAAGTCCATGCTCCACCGCCTCCTGTCTCTGTGGAGGGCGAGGAGGAGTTCGAAGTTAAGGCCATTCTGGGTGCCAGGATGTCTAGGGGGTCTTTGCAGTATTTGGTTGATTGGGTGGGCTACGGTCCGGAGGATCGTTCTTGGGTACCAGCTGCGGAAGTTCATGCTCCTAGGCTAGTGAAGGCCTTCTATTTGGCGCACCCCCGTGCCCCTGGGGGTCGTCCAGTGGCCGCCCCTGGAGGGGGGGTTCTGTCACGGTGGCTCAGGGGATGGGGCGCCTGGCAGCAGCTTCCTCGCTGCTCGCTGGCCAGGCGCCGAATGTAAACGCTTCCGGGGGCGCTCACGTGGGACGCCGAGGGGCGGGGCCTGGCGTTATGACGCGGACCCGCCGGCTTTAAAACCCAGTCTCTCCAATACACCGGTGCCCTGACGTGGTATTCACCTCCCGCAGAGCTCTTGTGTTATTTTGGCTACCTCCTGTGTATGACCCTTGGCATTGGCAAACGAATCCTCCTGTGTATAACCCCTTGGCATTGGCAACGAACCCTCCTGTGTATGACCCTTGCATTGGCAAACGACCCCTCCTGTGTATGACCCTTGGCATTGGCAAACGAATCCTCCTGTGTATAACCCTTGGCATTGGCAAACGAACCTCCTGTGTATGACCCTTGGCATTGGCAAACGAACCCTCCTGTGTATGACCCTTGCATTGGCAAAGAACCTCCTGTGTATGACTCCTGGCATTGGCATTTACTCTGCGCTAGGTTCTGCCCTTAACGTTGGTACCGAGGTCAGTCTATGTGGCACCCTAAGCACGCATCAGACTACCTCTGCTATTACTAAAGTCCTAGGGAGGACTTGTGATCTGGTCTGTACCCCTGTCTGGTGTTTCCCTTTCTTTATCTGTTACCTGCTTCATTGTCTATATAGCTTTGCCGACCATTCAAGGATCGGAAGAGTAGAAAGGGAGCTACATAAAGAGATCAATATCTTGGTAGTCAGAAAGATTTGTGACAATACTCTATTCCATACCTCTGTCTGGTGTTACCGCTTGTTTATATATTGTCTGGTAAATTGTCTGTCTAGTATTGCCGACCATTCAAGGATCGGAAGGGTAGAGAGCGGTCTGCGTAAAGGGACCACACTTTTGGTAATTAGAGGGATCCGTGACAGGCGGCTTGAACGAGCTGTTCTCTTTTTCTTTCTCTTTTTCCTGGAGTACACCCGTGTACTTATCTGTTCTGGGGGCTGCGCGTTCAGCGTCTCCTATGTGCTTTTTGATTTTTCTTATTGAATTTTTTGGAAATTTATTACTTATTATACTTCGCTGTCTTTTTAATAGCTGTTGCTAAAATTCCACTCAGAATTTACCGTTATATTATTTGATCTTCACTGTCGATTGTCCCGTGCTGGGTAACCCCCACGAGTCAGTGCCTCCACAGAGTGATTGGCGGTGTCCGCACCCCCCTCTGTGGCCTGGAATCTCCCGCGCTCACTCAGTGACGCGGTGAACTGTCCTATTAGGCACGTGCTCCCTGTGTATATAATTTGTACCATTGTAATTGGTTGTTCGTTCCTACCCCCTGTACCTGGTCTGCCCTATTGGGCGCTTCCCCACACCCCCCTCCCAGGTCTCCTTGCATCAATAATCCCCGCACCAATCTGACATGGCCACCGTCCTCCGCACTCTTAAAGTTCTCTCCATAAATGCGAAAGGCCTGAACATCCCCGAAAAGCGCCATGCGGCCCTCAGGGAATTCACTTCACTTCACGCGGATGTAGTGTTAGTGCAGGAAACCCACTTTTCGCATGCCCGACCTCCCTCATTTAAAAACCACAAATACCCTATTGGTTACTTCAGTAATGCTACTGCTGGTAGAGTTTGCGGAACTGCCGTGTTGTTTCTCGCTCCACCCCGTTTAGCAACCGACCTCTTTATTGGATCCGGCCGGTCGCTATACGTTCGTGAAGGGCCAAATTGGTGCGCAATGGTACACTTTTGTTTCCATATATCTCCCGAATCGGCAGCAACACTCCGCCATTCGCTCTATATTTCATCAACTTCAGGACTTCCAGGAGGGTATTTTGGTGGTAGGAGGTGACCTCAACCTGCCGCTCGACGCTCGCCTAGACACTTCTAGAGGCGTCACTAGCACCCCACACACCGTCCTCCGCCGCACCCGAACGGCACTACACTCCCTGAGACTGATGGACTGCTGGCGCTCGCTCTTCCCCTCCGCACGAGATTATACATATTATAGTGCACCGCATCAGCTCTACACACGCCTCGACTATATTTTCCTCCCCTTCGGTAGTATGCACCTCCTGGAATCTGCCGCCATTGGTCCCATGACCTGGTCAGATCACTGCCCGGTCCTGATCACGCTCTCCTCACCCCTAGCCCGACCAAGGGAGAAACTTTGGCGCCTCAATGAATCCCTTCTCACTGACCCCCAGATTAAAGAAGGCCTCCAGGACGCGCTACAAAATTACTTTATGGAAAATGACACACCTGACTGCTCCCCGCAGATTATTTGGGAAACTCATAAGGCCGTCATTAGGGGATACCTAATACAGCAGGGCGCGCGTCGTAAGAGAGAACGCACTGCGGAGCAGGAGTCCCTCTTGCAGCGCATAGCAGTCCTGGAACGTTCCCATAAACTGCACTTCGACGATGACACTTACGCTGAATTATTAGACCTGAGGTCCGTTCTCTTTTTAATAACAGGGCTCAGAAGGCCTTCCTGACGGTACGCAAAACCTTCCATGAACATGGAAATAAATGCGGTAGGCTTTTGGCCAACGCCCTCCGAACCCACCGACAGGCATTATATGTCACCCATCTTCGCACACCACAGGGACCCACCGTTACCCTCCCGAAAGATATGCTTGGCCTCTTCCATGATTATTACACTAAGCTATATGGCCCCTCCCACGGCTCCCGATCAGACGGCCCCAGACACCACCCAGCGCTTCCTTCGCACCCATTTACGCTCAAAACTGACGCCGCACATGAGGTCCTCTATAGAGGGCCCAATCACTGCGGAAGAACTGCATGAAGCGATCAAGCGAACACCAGTGGGTAAGACCCCGGGTCCTGATGGCTTTACCCTTAAGTACTATAAAACCTGCGAAAAACTCCTCTCCCGCGCTTGGCTGGCTTCTTTTAATGGCCTGACTGAACCTGCATCACATCTGACACCACAATCACTCTCTGCCACTATCACACTGATCCCTAAACCAGACAAGGATCATGCCCTGTGTGCTAACTACAGACCAATCTCCCTCCTGAATCAGGACGTAAAACTTTTCGCTAAGGTCCTTGCCCTGCGCCTTGCTAACCATATGAGACATCTGATCCACCCTGACCAGACGGGCTTCATCCCGGGGAGGGAGGGACGAGATAATACTACGCTGGCTATCAACCTGATTCACGCTGCCCAGAGACCTGGTGCCGGCCCGACCTTGCTCCTCTCCACCGACGCTGAGAAGGCGTTTGACAGGGTACACTGGCCTTTCTTATTCCAGACTTTGCATCATATGGGGTTTGGCCCCAATGCCCTACGCTGGATAACCGCCTTATATGACTCACCCACCGCTCGCATCAACTTAAATGGCACCTTGTCTCCCCCTTTAACATCAAAAATGGCACTCGCCAGGGTTGTCCCCTCTCCCCTCTTTTATTTGCATTATCCCTGGAACCCTCCTTCAAGCTATCAGGGCTAACCCCTCCATTCATGGTGTGGGTGTTGGGCGCCACACTCATAAGGTGGCGGCATATGCAGATGATCTGCTATTTTTTGTGCAGCAGCAGCCCCAGATTTCTTTACCCTCACTCATTGAACTACTACGCGAATATGGCTCGCTCAGTAATTACAAAATTAATATGTCAAAATCGGAAATCTTGAATATCTCAATACCTGCCCCCCTCAGCACACATATTCAATCCACATTCCCCTTTCGATGGTGTACCTCGTCTCTTAAATATCTCGGAGTCCACCTCACCCCAGCGGTATCAAACCTTTATGTCACGAACTTTGTCCCTTTGCTTCGGGTCCTGGAAAAAAGATCTTACTCGATGGGCCATCCCACATATCACATGGTTTGGGCGCATAAATGTCCTTAAAATGAATGTTCTCCCAAGAGTCCTTTACTTATTGCAAACCTTGCCGGTACATGTCCCAACTGCCTTCTTCCGATCCTTGCAATCCCTTTTCATTAGATATGTCTGGGCCGGGCGTAAACCAAGACTGAGGGTGGCGCTGCTGACGGCTCCTCGCTCTCGTGGGGGGCTGGCTCTGCCGCATCTGCAGCGCTACTATCAGGCTGTTCACCTTCTGCGGCTGGTGGAGTGGAGCTTGGGTGCCTCTGGTAAACAATGGGTGGCGTTGGAACATGAGTTGGTAGGGCGCTCGCTCACCTCCCTCCCTTGGCTTATAGGCACCACTGCCCTTACTGATATCCCCACACACCCGACAGTTTCAGTCACAATGGCCATCTGGCGGCGGCTGCAGAGGTCCACACGTTTGGCCCCCTGGCCTTCACCACTCCTGCCGCTCAATCATTTACCGGCCTTCTCGCCACGACTGCTACCTCTCTCTGACGCGGCTTTGACACAGACCCCCTACCTGGCCTCTACATAGATGGTGACCGACCTAAAGCCCAAAGGACATCCCACTGGCCCACCCCAACTCCTTCCTTACGACATTTCACATGCACTGTCTCATTACATATCTTCGCTCCTTGGCTCCTTAGACAAATACACTCGCCCACTGACCGCATTTGAGCAAGTGATTACCCGTAGAGACCCTCCCCAACATGGCATTTCGACCATGTATGGTGTCTTGCAAAACCTTTCCCCCATCACGCCCCTGTATGTGGCGAAATGGGAGTCGGACCTTCACCAGACATTCACAGAGGAAGAATGGGATCAAATGTTTGCGCTCAGTACCCGGTGCTCTATTGCTACTCGCACACAAGAAACGGCTTACAAGCTGCTGTCGCGTTGGTATAGGGCGCCCATCACTATTGCCACATATTCGGACACAGCAGATGCTTCCTGCTGGAGATGTGGATCGCAACGCGCAGATCTATTGCATATATGGTGGTCCTGCCCAGTGTTGCACCCTTCTGGACACTGGTTCATGATGCCATTAGCAAGGTTTCTGACACTCCACCCTCCTTTACACCAGCAGCAATGCTGCTCCACCACAACACCGCCTACCTGTGGACACTTACAGAAACACCCTTGACATTCGTCTGCTGAATGCCGCCAAAGCGGTGATACCTAGACACTGGAAGTCCGCGATAGCCCCCACATTTCGGGAATGGCTGGATGAAGTCCAGCGTACCAGAGATGTGGAGGATCTGCTGCATCAATCATCTGGCACCACCGCCAAACATCTGCGGCGCTGGTATTATTGGTCTACACCAGCAAGCACACCACCCTAAAACCCAGTGGACCACTCTTGATTGCAACTAAATAACAAACGAAAGACCGCTTCCTTAATACCCCCTTCCTATCCCACTCCCTTTGTCACAGGCCCTACTTCCCTCCTTTCTTTTTTTATTTTTTTATTTTCTGTTTAAATTGGTATTTTAAATTGGTATTTTATATGTTTCCATGCACATAAGACGTCAGGAGGAACGCAGTATTGCAACCTGCGTGTCTACCATCAGATGCATATGTCACAAGTACTACATAGCTGCCTGAATATGTTGTAATGCACTTAATGTCCTGTAAATCGTCGTGTGTAAAAATAATAAAACTTTATTACAATAAAAAAAATAAATAAAACAGCCTAAAAAAAAATTTGAAAAATAAAGAGACCCTTTACTGGAGAATATTATAAGCAACGGTTTATTAGATATTGAATAAAAACGGGAATATTTTTAACATTGAAGCCTATGGGATAAAACAATCTTGCTGCTAAAACATCAGGCAGACGAGGCCCGCTAATCAGGCACTGTAGAGGGCAACCCGCCAGGGCCTCCCAAGAATCCCTTGAGGAGCATGCGGTCGCCGGATGACAGGGCTGCGACTGTGCGGACTAGCCGGCCAGGTGCATGTGGCAGAGAGGGAGAGGCAGCGCATGGAGGGAGCCACTGCACCTGCAGCCACGGCAAACCCCCCCCCCCCATAACCAGGATCCAGGGAGCCTCCACTGATTGACCACCAGCTAAGGTAAGGCGACACATTTAAAAAAATAAAATAATCCGAGGACATTTTTAAATGTCCCAAAGAACATAAAATAAAACTTTTTTTTCTTTCTTTCTAATACTCACCTGATTCCTGGATCCACCAACAAAGCGCAGCCTCCCGTCTCCCACGCTGTTAGACGCTGCATACACCAGTGCACTGTGTGAAGCTTCTGAGAAGATATGCTATTAGTGTAGAGGGAGCGATGCCAAATGCGCAGCCGGCTTCCTCGCTACACTATTAGCGTATCTTCTCAGAAGTATACTTGTTACCTACCCTGCTTGTTCTGAGGACCCGATCTGTTGCCGGCTTTGCCTGCCATTTGACTATTCTCTCTGTGTACTCCCTGCCTGTTCTGTTTGCCTCCTGTTGCTACTGGTGTGTGCCGATTCTCACCATATACAGTAGCGCAGTACAAGTGCTTAAACTAGGGTTCCCATTTGTCTGGTTTTGACCCGGACCGTCCGGGTTTGGAGTCATGTGTCCGGGTTTGACACGCTCTGCCACCCGGACACATGACTTGGAGAGGTTATACTTACTTTCCTGCGTTCCCCCGGCGCCGTGGTCTTCTCCTCCTGTCTGTTTTTTCAGCTTGAAGAGGGATTGGTTGGTCCGCGTCATTACGTGTCGTCCTCTCCGCCTCCTCTGAGCCGCTGTCAAGTCGCGCAGGTGCAACGGGCTCACGCGCTCACGTGACAACGACGTTCACGTGGTTGCTCGTGCGGCTCCTACTCCTCCCGGATGGGCAGTGACGGTGCTGCTGCGTGCGTGGTCTCGCTCTCGTCGATCTCGCCAGGCCAGCAGCTGCTCTCCATCCACCGACTCTCACACTCTGACGCTGCCGGTCAACTCAAGCAGGTTCTGAGCCTCTGACAGACGCCGACAGGACGGTGAGTAGCAGAGTA
Source organism: Leptobrachium leishanense (assembly GCA_009667805.1). Taxonomy (NCBI): domain Eukaryota; kingdom Metazoa; phylum Chordata; class Amphibia; order Anura; family Megophryidae; genus Leptobrachium; species Leptobrachium leishanense. Next base: position 54,084 of record RXON01003139.1, read on the forward strand.
GTCTACTCAGTCTAAGCCCATATACCAGTCTGCCTGCCAGTGCTATACTACCATCATTGTGCCATAAGCCCATAAGAGTGTGCCATAACAGTGTGCCAGTCTTTCCAGTCTGCCATGCATAATACCAATGTGTGCCATAACAGTGTGCCAGCCATACCAGTCTGACATGCATAATAACAGTGTGTGCCATAACAGTGTGCCAGCCATACCAGTCTGACATGCATAATAACAGTGTGTGCCATAACAGTGTGCCAGCCATATCAGTCTGCCATGCATAATAACAGTGTGTGCCATAACAGTGTGCCAGCCATACCAGTCTGCCATGTATAATACCAATGTGTGCCATAACAGTGTGCCAGCCATACCAGTCTGCCATGCATAATACCAGTGTGTGCCATAACAGTGTGCCAGCCATATCAGTCTGCCATGCATAATAACAGTGTGTGCCATAACAGTGTGCCAGCCATACCAGTCTGCCATGTATAATACCAATGTGTGCCATAACAGTGTGCCAGCCATACCAGTCTGCCATGCATAATACCAGTGTGTGCCATAACAGTGTGCCAGCCATATCAGTCTGCCATGCATAATAACAGTGTGTGCCATAACAGTGTGCCAGCCATACCAGTCTGCCATGTATAATACCAATGTGTGCCATAACAGTGTGCCAGCCATACCAGTCTGCCATGCATAATAACAGTGTGTGCCATAACAGTGTGCCAGCCTTTCCGGTCTGCCATGCATAATACCAGTGTGCCATAACAGTGTGCCAGCCATACCAGTCTGCCATGTATAATACCAGTTTGTGCCATAACAGTTTTCCAGCCATACCAGTCTGCCATAATACCAGTGTGTGCCATAACAGTGTGTCAGCCTTTCCAGTCTGCCATGCATAATACCAGTGTGTGCCATAACAGTGTGCCAGCCATACCAGTCTGCCATATATAATACCAGTGTTTGCCATAACAGTGTGCCAGCCTTTCCAGTCTGCCATGCATAATACCAGTGTGCCATAACAGTGTGCAAGCCATACCAGTCTGCCATGTATAATACCGGTGTGCCAGCCATACCAGTCTGCCATGCATAATACCAGTGTGCCAGCCATACCAGTCTGCCATGCATAATACCAGTGTGCCATACCAGTGTGCCATGCATAATGCCAGCCTGCCATACTACCAGCCTGACATGCATACCACGTGCCATATTATATACGCATAATGGAAATATACGCATAATGTATATGCTACAAAAAAAATTCCACCCAAGCCAATCACTAGAGTGTTCGTGTTTGGCTTGAAGAAAAGGTGGCAACCCTAGCCTAAACATTGGTGACCCGGTTTTGTTATAGCAACTACTCTAGCTCTGAGCCACTGTCTGGTATATTCCGCTGCTTGTTACTGCTGGTACGCTTCCATCCTTCCATATACTATAGCGCAGTACAAACATATATTGATCTCAGTCTGTGGTGTATATTGTTGATGCTGTCTCCCTGGCCTGTGTGGCTGCTAGGTTTAGTGGTCCCGAGTCCCGACCATCCTAAGGATTGGAGGGTTATAGGTCTGTTACCAGGGATCCTACCGGTCTGTCCTGGAGAATCGTTACAAATATGCGGTGAACGCCGCAGCAAATGTTAATGCTCATGCAATTTTAATGCACTTGTTGTTACTTTCATCCAAAGCCTGCATAAGTTTCACCATAATTTAGCCAAAAAAATCACTAAACTTGTTCTGCCTGTCCTAAAACGTCTCCTCTTTTCATACTGGCTGCCGCCCCAAGCAAGCAGCTGTGGAATTCTCTGCCTGTTGAGGTTTTTGGATCCGAGACCGTACAGACTTTTAAAAAGCGACTGGATGACTTCCTGCAGAAACAGAATATTAAGGGTTATAATATTTAATATGTGGGTAAAAGCTTCTTGATCCAAGGAGAAATCTGACTGCCATTCTGGGGTCAAGAAAGAATTTTTCCCAGTATGTTGTATATTGGCAAGCATTTCAGACTGGGTTTTTTGCCTTCGTTTGGATCAACAGCAGTAGGTGATGTGGGAGAGGCTGAATCCGATGGACGCATGTCTTTTTTCAGCCTGCGCTGAAAAGCGCCGGTTCGTGATCCTTTCCCGGAGCTGGCCGACATCTTGGATGTCGGCCAAGCCTCCGGAACTCCCCTGAGGACTGGCGTCATCGTGCATAGCATGATGACGCCAGTCCTAGAGTTAACCCCTAACTGCCACCAACGGTGGAGATAGGGAGTTCCAATGAACTCCCTATCTCCCGATCCGTGGCAGCTAGGGGTTAAAGTTTGGTATGGTTGGATCGGCCAGAGCATGGCCGTTCCAACGATACCAAACTCGAATGTGAAAAAGTTTAAAAAAAAAAAAAATTAAATTAAAAATACAAATATATTTAAAAAAAATTATAAAAAAAAATAAACATTTTTTTTCTTTTTTTTGGTTCGTTAGTGTAGCAATATTGTTCCCATTTCAATTATAATGTGAACAATGATGCTGCACTAACGATTTTTGTATGCGGTGCGTTTGTTAAAAATCGCGTAATTTTCCCCAAAAAAAAATGTAACGAGACCCCATCTCTAATTTTTTTAACAAGCGCACCCCATACAAAATATAACCGCAATTGCTCGCATGTTAAAATGTGAAAAAAAACACTTTACACGTTGTAAATTATTGAAAATACATATTTTATTGCATTTTTTGTTATAATATACAGACATGACATAGCGTATACATATAATAATGACATATTATGAATCTACCGAGTCTGACGGAAAGAACGATATATAATATGTCTGGGTAATATACTAAAATAAGCCTTCAAAACACGTTTAAACATGATGAGCAAAACCGGTAAAAATGACCTCAGCACAGAGGTGTGAAAAGCCTCAGCAGCGAAAGGGTTAAAAAAAAAATTTTGATTTTTTTTTTTCCTGGTTTCCTGTCCCCCAGGGCACTACCCAGACCCCCATACACCTTTTATGGCAAATATCTTGCATATATGCCCTCTTGCAGGGCACTTTAAAAATTAAACGTTCGAGTCCCATTGACTTGCATTGAGTTCGGATCGTGTTCGCGTCCGAACTTGAACTTTTGAAATTGTTCGAGTTCGAATGCGAACCAAACACAGGGGTGTTTGGCCATCCCTAGCAAGGAGCACCAAGCTGTGTTTTGGGCTGTGAACAAGCCATATAGGGTGGAAATAAGAGAGGAGACCTTTAATGGTCCCCGCCGCCGGCAGCGTATAAAGGCTCAAACCATTGCTGCACCATGACTACCACAGGAAAAGTATTGCCCTGTATTGTGGCCTTCCTTTGCTGCAGCTAACATGTGACTAATTGAGCCCTGACTGCACCTAATAAAAAGACGCACACCCTAGGCAGTCAGTGCTCATTCATTCATTGTAGCCCCTGTAGCAGACATACACCCAAGCCCTGTGTGCTGCTAGTGAAATACAAACCTGATTGTTTGTTTCCCCAACATTCGGCATTTATCCCTCTGGATCCTCACCCCTCTCCAAGTCTCCAAACCTCCAAGTTTCCTGTGTTCATCAAGCCTCCTTTGTGTTCTCCAGCATGACTGATTAAGCCTGAGACCTTCCCCAGCCCTTACCCCAATAACCTGAATAAAACACAAACACGTATATGTCAGTTGGAATGTGCATGGGCCACAGCTTTATTAACCATATACAACCATCCCTTGCAGTGCTTACTCAATCTGCCCTATCGCTCCATGCAATAGGCATTCCAAAATGAGCTCGTCCCCCCGCAAGCGGGGTTCGTCTCCCCCCCAGCCTCACCCGATGGCGGCTCATACCTCCGTTTTAAGCACTGCTGTCCAGGGAAAACCGCCAATCTTCAGCTGTGACACGACATGATGAAATCCAAGGGTG
>RXON01003140.1:0-57297 GCA_009667805.1 Leptobrachium leishanense
GGGGCCGGCCGCTATTTCTGGGCAATGCTGGTGGTTCATTGCGGTTTGCCAGTGTGATCTGGTTGGATCTATAGCGGTGAAATATGCGGCCCTGGCATGTGGAGAGGCGATAGAGGGGGAGGATCTTGGGGTCTGTGTGTTAGTTTGCGGCCAAACAGAGGCGCCTCCCGGTTTGACGATCCTCCGGGCCTGCTATCTGCTATAAAGAGAGCAGCGTGTGGTCACGCTAGCTTAGCCACGTGGGGCCGGACGCTATTTCTGGGCAATGCTGGTGGTTCATTGCGGTTTCCAGTGTTATCTGGCTGGATCTATGGTACCAGTGTTATCTGGTGTTACCTATTCCAAGAAAGCGAGGATCGCTGATAATTCTGCCACAAAGGCAATGATTTTTGGCCTTTGATTATAAATAAAAGACGTGACCTTTTCAAAACCGCCAATACTTTTGTCATGTGTTTTTATTTATGGGGGTGGATAGTTTGGGGGGTTGAAGGGAAGTAAAGGTAACTTAAGAGAATGGTAATGGTGAAAGAGAAATAAGGGTAAGATGCTTATAGCAGTACGTGGTGATACATTTTTATTGGTTAACATTACATTTAAAAGACAAGCTTTCAAGAGTGTAACCTCTCCTCTTCAGGTCTGGAAACTATACTGATCAGTGAAAGGTATCACTACGTACAGGTATACTCGTGATTTTGGCAACTGGACTAACACGTTATATGTATGTGATATATATAAATCTAGGCACAGACCCCCCCAGAATTATGTACACAGGCGCAGACCCCCAAGATTATATACACAGGCACTGGACCCCCAGAATAACATAACGAGCACTGAACCCCCAGAATAATATGCACAGCACTGAGCCCCCAGAATAATATGCACATCACTGGACCCCAAAATAATATACACTGGTTATATGGGTATATATTGCTCATATGGGTATTATTGCGAGATCGCAAGATCGCGGCTGGCTGTTAGATACAGGCGAGTGGCTGCACTTCCTGCCAGCGGCTGTTCCCGCAGGACTCAAGCACTGCTGTCTCCCGCCTGTCCTGTCTCCCCCGCCTGTCCTGTCTCCCCACACTGTGCTGTCCTGTCTCCCCTGCCTGTCCTGTCCCCCCCACCTGTCCTGTCTCCCCCGCCTGTCCTGTCTCCCCGCCTGTCCTGTCTCCCCCGCCTGTCCTGTCTCCCCGCCTGTCCTGTCTCCCCGCCTGTCCTGTCTCCCCCACCTGTCCTGTCTCCTCCGTCTGTCCTGTCTCCCCGCCTGTCCTGTCTCCGCCGTGTCTGTCCTGTCCTGTCTCCCTGTCTGTCCTGTCTCCTCCTGCCTGTCCTGTATCCCCCTTCCTGTCCTGTCCCACGCCTGTCCTGTCCCCCCCACCTGTTCTGTCTCCCGCCTGTCCTGTCCCCTGCCTGTTCTGTCTCCCCGCAACAGTCCTCTCTCCCCTGCCTGTCCTGTCTCCCCCACCTGTCCCTTTCCTGTCTCCCCTGCCTGTCCTGTCTCCACCCTGTCTGTCCTGTCTCCCCCCTGCCTGTCCTGTCTCCCCTGCTTGTCCTGTCCCCCGCCGCCTGTCCTGTCCCCACCGCCTGTCCTGGTTCCCCCACCTGTCCTGTCTCCCCCGCCTGTCCTGTCTCCCCCGCCTGTCCTGTCTCCCCCGCCTGTCCTGTCTCTTCCGCCTGTCCTGTCTCTTCCGCCTGTCCTGTCTCTTCCGCCTGTCCTGTCCCCCGCCTGTCCTGTCCCCCCGCCTGTCCTGTCCCCCCCACCTGTCCTGTCCTGTCCTGTCTCCACCCTGTCTGTCCTGTCTCCCCCTGTCTGTCTCCCCCTGCCTGTCCTTTCTGTCTCCCCCTTGTCTGGCCGTCTGTCTCCCTGCCTGTCCTGTCTGTAAGCGCCATCTCCTGGCCGGCCGCATGTGTTGGATGCAGTCAGCAGTCAGTCACTGTACTGGCACTCCAACTGAGCAGGCCCACAGAGGAGTAGCTTTTGCTGGTCCCTCTGGCTCCTTCTGACCGACCGCAGCACCAGCCTTCCCCAGACAAGACCAGCTGACTGGACAAGGTACCATATCTGGGGTCTGTCTGGGTATACATGTATCTGGGGTCTGTGTATTTTTATAGAGAATGAGGCTGTATGTAGTAATACACAGGATACATATATACAGCCTCATTCTCTATATAAATACACAAGGAACATGGAGAATGAGGCTGTATATATGTAGTATATGTGGCGCTCTGTGATATGCTCATACACACTGCACGTTACTGGGAGTTTTATTGCTGTGGAGCTCTGTGATACACTAATACACACCACACATTACTTTGAGCTTTATTGCTGTGGAGCTCTGATACGCTCATACATGTGTTGTTTTTCTTGAGGGGGGGCAGCATTTCATCCATCGCTCCAGGCAGCACAGTAGCTTGGGCTGTCCCTGCTTGCTCCTCCCACACCTTAGTATGTTTATAATATGACATTCCACAATTCTAGTGGTCACCTCCATAACTCCATCCCACCCTACATATAAAAAAGACAGGCTAACCCATTCCAGTCACTCCATTACACTCTCCTCTGTTCTTATTTGTAGACATTAATGTAGCTTCAGCATACTTATGGGATTTCCACCCACACCGTTGAGTCTTTCACTGCAGTTCCTATTACTAATTGTAAAGACTCAAATCTTCCAGAAGGCATAGAAGGAAAATTTATATTTCATCATCTTCCTCATTTCCTGAGAGTTGTCTGTTATTACAGTTTATCTTTCTCGTCTCAGAAAATATTGTTTACAGACTTTATATTGCTAAGACATGAAACAATTTGTGCGATTTTTGACCCACCTCCTTTAGATCTGCAGACTCACGTAGGATTGATCACCACCTTTTCTTCCAGTACGCCAAACTTGTCCTCCTGATGAAATATCTTTTATGTCTTCTTGCCTTGTTCAACCGTTACAAACATTGGCTGGTTCTTAATAAATACCGCCACTACAGCTAAAGAGGATATAGCATAGATTAAGAATTATATAAAGGGGGAGAGAGAAAATATCCGTGTGAGTGACGAGACGTTTCAGGATTCTTGGTGAAGTGAAAAGTGAAAGCACACTTTTATATGCTGCTTGAAGTTGCAAATTATTTAGCATAAAAGCGTCATAAAGTTTTAAGCCCTTTAGAACCTGGTTGTGTAATGTTGGTTGCTCTAAATAACAGGTGTACAGGCAGAGGGTCCTCTTGGGGCTGTAGGGGATGTTCCTAGCCTGCCTCAGAGAGGCAGGCTAGCAACATCCAATCAGAAATTAGAAAAGTTATAAATAAATTTTCTAATTTGTCAGGTCAGGTCAATATTTGTAAATATTGGCTCAGACCAGTGTGAATCTCCCTCTCTCCTCACTTGTGTTTTGGTGAGCGAGAGAGAGAGAGATCAGATTAGAGAGATTTAGAAATTTTAGGGAGATTTAGAGAAATTGAGGCAGATTTAGGGGCATTTAGAGAGATTTAGGAGTTTACTGGATACCCAAAAGGTTCTTTTCAGAACCATTTTTTTTTCTGGTGAAACACAACCGTTCTTTCCAGAGCCAATAATCCGCTTATATATAATATAATTATAAAATTTATTTTATATTATATACAATGTCTGAGAGGGTGTACAGCGCCGAGGAGGCTTATGCTATTCTGGTGTCTGAGTCTGAAGCCTCTGCTTCTGACTCAGACCCAGCGTTTGACCCTGCCAGGTGCTCAGAAACCTCGCTGGATACATCATCTACGCTAGCCGATGTATCTTCTAGTGATGTTTCTGATGCAGATCTGGGGCCACCTGCCAGCAGGAGACGCACTGCTAAAGTTGAGGAGTGGGTAGTGCCTCATCGCCAGAAGCCAGATATCCCTCATTTCATGCAAATCCTGGCATCAATATTGATGTTGTAGGATTTACCCCCACACAGTTGATATAGTGAGCCACATTGTTGCCCAAACAAATATGTATGCCCATCAGTATTGTGCTGCAAAGCCAGACTCCTATTTGGCAAAAGCAGCAATGAACCCCACTTGATGTGCCATAATTTGAAATTCTGGGCACTAGCTATGCAGGGCATCATAAGGAAGAACTCGTTCCGCTCCTACTGGAGCAGTAGCCCCATCTGCTCTACCCCCACTCAATGTCACGTATAAGGCATGAAAAATATTCTTTGTTTCATGTACCCAGTCAGTGAGCTGTGCCCCCCTAGAACGCAGTTTGACAGGCTGTATAAAATCTGCCCCCTGATTACCCACTTCGCCGCCAGGTTTGCAGAGGCTTATACACCTGGAAGGAATATCTGTGTGGATGAATCCCTATGGAAATATAAGGGACGGCTGGGATTCAAGCAGTATATTCCTTCCAAGCGCTCCAGGTATGCAGTGAAGGTGTATAAACTCTGTGACACCGAGGGTGGGTATACTCAGGCCTTCCGGGTGTACGAGGGAAGGATACCAGCCTTGACCCTCATGGTTGCCCAGAACACCTGGGAACCAGTGGCAAGATTGTGTGGGACCTAATTTTTCCCCTCATGAACAAAGGGTACCACTTGTATTTTGACAATTTTTATACAAGTGTCCCTTTGTTCAAGCTACTGTATTGCTTCAATACAGTTGCATGTGGTACTATTCATAAGAACTGTCACGGAATGGCCCAGCACCCTCAGCCAGGGACAGTCCTTTGTGACGTTTCTATTCCTATGGACTCCTAGGTGCCGTTGCACCAGCAGAACTCCTTGTGTTATTTTATTAGATGTGGTTTCATTGTGTGGTGTAATAAAAGTGTCCCCGTATGTGTATTGTGAAATGTGTGTAAATCCCATTGTGTGCCTTGCTCGCCGCCATTTCCCAGTGCCTCGTGGATCCGGTCGAATTGATCGGATCGTAAAATGGCCAATTCGGACCATCCGGTTGCGAATCGGCAACACCCCGATTCGTAACAGCCAATACGAATTGGGACCCAGGTGCCTCTTTCCAGAGAGGGCCAATGAGACTTGTGGGGGTGGGCAGGGATTCCTATTGTTTTCTTGCTGTACAAATGTTTATAAATATATGTGCCTGCCCAGTAAAAAGTTAGATCATCTAGTGCATACAGCTCCGCCTGGTGTCCTTTATTTTCGACCGTATTGCTGAGATCCCGCGCGGTCTCCAGAGTGCGGCATCCCGAGGTACGATCCGATCACCCTGTGTCTGCATCTCGGATCAGAACAGAGGTGCAGCGTACGTGCTTCGACCGTGCCGAACGATCGATCACGCTCCGGTTCTGTTTCCCCGATCCGAAGCCGCGGCGCGTCTGCCGCGCATCGATATACCGAAGCGCTGCATATCCGAGGGAAATCCGAAACGTTTCCCATCCGAACGGCTCCCCGGACGAAACGTTTCCCACCCAAACGGCCGCTCCACACCCGATCCGAACCGCACCAAGGTCAGTAGATCAGCTGCTCGAGACGCCGAGTGCCGCGACGCTCGGTGGTCGGGGTGATCTCACCCCGGGGTCCCCTCCACAGCCCGCCAACCCTTCCCCAGGGTCATCCCAGGCCGCTCGAGACGCCGAGTGCCGTGACACTCGGTAGTCGGGTCGGCGGTAAGCGCAGTGGGAGGAGCAGATAGGAGCACACCCACAGGCGGACAACACCCATTCCGCTACAAGAACCGTGTAGGTTTCCCAGCACAGCTTGCCCGTACCCGGCTAAAAAGGGGGGAGACCTCAGCTCTGCGCCAAGAGGAGCTGTTGGCAGTCAAGTACAGAGACAAGAAGGACGTACACCTTCTCACCACCATCCACTCTGAGAGGTCTGTGTTGGTGTCTGAACATGGGAGAGCTGAGAGTGTAAGGAAGCCGGTGTGCATCAAAGCCTATAACCGGCATATGGGAGGGGTTGATCTGGCAGATAAACTGCTCCAGCCCTACCAGATTATGCAGAAGACAAGGACCTGGTACAAAAAGGTTGCAATTTACCTGATGCAAATTGCAACCCACAATGCTTTTTTTTTATCTGCAAAAAGGCAAACCCCAGAGTGACACTGCCCTTTTTACAGTTCCAGCTACAGGTCATTTCGGGAATTTTGTATCAAGATGTACCTGCTCCCGGGTGGTGTTGGGGTTACTCATTTTATTTGTAAAATCCCCCCTACTGAGGGCAAACAGAGACCCCAAAAAAGATGCAAGGTGTGTTTCAAGAGGGGGCAACCTTTTACTGCCCAGAATGCACTGGACAACCTGGTCTGTGTCTTGGTGACTGTTTCAAGCAGTATCATACTCTGCGTGATCTGTAATTTCTTTTCCTTTCTATTTATTTTTACAGTTTAGTTAGTTCAGTTTAGTTTTTTTTTTTACTGCACCAGACTTTTACATTTTATTGCTCCATTTTTATGTTCTAAAATTGGTGCTGTATTTTGCCAAAATCTTGGCAAACCTATGTATGGGGGGCATGAGTGTACTCAGGAGGCTTTGCAGAAAACAACCTGGAGTGTTTTCATGCAGTAACCGACAACAGAGTCTCCTAAATCACAGTCCAAAAATAATGTGGGTGTAAAAATTAAAAATCGAAAAATTACCACCACACACCTTCTCAAATGTTTTTGGCTAAAACCGTTGCATCCATGGCATCAAAACACTCCATATGCAATACCCTGGGGTGTCAACATTTCTAATATAAATACTTTTATGGCAATAATTCAATCTGGGGTAAGCAGTAGACCCAAACGAAAGATAGGCCTATCTGAAGAAATAATCTCAATTTCAACTCCAATGACAAAGTCATACAAATTGTAATTGGAACCTTCCCAAAATCCTGGCAAACCTATACATGGGGGGCATGGGTGTACACACTCTGGGCGTCTGTCGTAGCGCTTTTACGTCGAGGCCTATATTGCGTTCTTTGCCACCTGCGTGGTGTGCACGTACTTCGTGTGTTGGTCTCTATTGATCAAAAATCAAAGCTACGACAGATGTGAAACCGTCCGGCAACACAGACGTGATTACTGCGTTCGTCTGACACTAGCCTAAACTGTTGGATCCATGGCATCAAAACACTCCATTTACAATACTTTGGGGCGTCACCTTACCAAACATATGGTGTTCATGGCAATGGCGTTCGTGGCAATAAAAGAAATTGGTATGTAAAAAGGCCCCCAAACGAATATAGGCAAAGAAGATATGTCAAATTAGAAAAATTACAAGCACATGTCAGAAGATTGGCGTAACACCCCGAAAACAACCCAACAAACCTATGTATGGGTGGTATCACTTTACTCAGAAGATGTTCCTGATCACATTTTGGGGTGTTTTTTGGCAGTAACCCATAACTGGATATGACAATTCATGCCTAAAGTACAATGTGTGTGAAAAAATAACACAAAAAATGACTACCTGAAATTTTGACAAAGAACTAGTGCATGGAAAGTGTTAAAATACAACTATTTGAAGTACACTAGGGTGTGAACTTTCTAGAAATACAGGTGAAACTCGAAAAATTAGAATGTCGTGCAAAAGTTCATTTATTTCAGTAATGCAACTTAAAAGGTGAAACTAATATATGAGATAGTTCAAGCCATGAGTTGTCATAATTGTGATTATGGTTTACAGCTCATGAAAACCCCAAATCCACAATCTCAGAAAATTAGAATATTGTGAAAAGGTGCAATATTCTAGGCTCAAAGTGTCCCACTCTAATCAGCTAATTAAGCCATAACACCTGCAAAGGGTTCCTGAGCCTTTAAATGGTCTCTCAGTCTGGTTCAGTAGGAATCACAATCATGGGAAAGACTGCTGACCTGACAGTTGTGCAGAAAACCATCATTGACAACCTCCATAAGGAGGGAAAGACTCAAAAGGTAATTGCAAAAGAAGTTGGATGTTCCCAAAGTGCTGTATCAAAGCACATTAAAAGTTATGTGGAAGGGGAAAAGTGTGGATTGAAAAAGGTGCACAAGCAGCAGGGTTGACCGCAGCCTGGAGAGGATTGTCAGGAAAAGGCCATTCAAAAGTGTTGGACTTTCACAAGGAGTGGACTGAGGCTGGAGTCAGTGCATCGAGAGCCACCACACACAGACGGATCCTGAACATGGGCTTCAAATGTCGTATTCCTCTTGTGAAGCCACTCCTGAACAACAAACAACGTCAGAAGCGTCTTACCTGGGTAAAGAAAAACAGATGTGGCATGGTAGCTTTAAACGCACATGTAAGGTTATGGTAGGGTACTGAGCGGTGAGTATCACCTCCAGCCAGCAGATGGCATGAGCCTGGTTGGGAGTGGAGGATCCTGTACCAGGAAGTGTTAGGCTCTATGGTTAAACACCTCATGCTATTACAAGAGTTTAAAGCATTGTTTTTTACTTCATACAGGCGCACTGGTTAATAAACGATCTGTAACTGAAGAACAGAGTGTGCGTTTCTTAATTGCAAACGTGCATCACAGACCTGGTCTGTTGTGCAGTGGTCCAAAGTCCTCTTTTCTGATGAGAACAAATTTTGCATCTCATTTCGAAACCAAGGACCCAGAGTATGGAGGAAGAATGGAGAGGCACACACTGCAAGATGCTTGAAGTCTGTGTGAAGTTTCCACAGTCTGTATTGATTTGGGGAGCCATGTCATCTGCTGGTGTTGGTCCACTGTGCTTCATTAAGTCCAGGGTCAACGCAGCCGTAGGAATATCAGCATATGAATTTTTTTGGAATATTCACAAAACCTCTCCCACACGATAGCAGTAAAAAGCAGGGTAAGCTGTTTATAAACCCATCTAATTATTAAATTACACACATATGTGTCCTCTGTATCCTTTCAATGATTTTCAAGCCCCCTTTTCATCTTCATCCATGTATCACCAGCTCTTCACTCGCGTCATACTTGGAATGCAATCGCGGAAATGCTCTGCCGAGGTGCGTGCATTCACTCTTTGTTCGCTCGTACGTAGAGCACGATATACAGTATCAGCTGGTGAGAATAATTAGATGGGTTTATAAATGGCAGGGTGTAGAGAGCATTTTATATTTAACAGCTGATGAAGCCAACATATCGGTGAAACACGTTCTGGATTGGTTAAATAAGCGCTATTCTTTTACCCTGCTTTTTACTGCTATCGTGTGGGAGAGGTTTTGTGAATTTTCCAAAAAAATTCATTTGCTGATATTCCTAGAGCCCGGCAGGCTCCATTAAGAGTAAGTGCAAAGTTGTCCTTCTCCTTTATTTGATACTAGGTGGAAAGCCTGCCCAGAAGGCAGTCTATTGTTGTCGCCAGCTCAGAATTCATGTCCACATAGTCTTTTTTCAATGTCCTATCCAAGAGTATCTCTCTATATAAATGCGTTTGTAACGCGTCCATCGCCATCCCATCCGCAACAGGAGGGCCAACTGAGCAGCTGTGATGGACGCGCGCCTACTGACAGCGCATTACAAAGGCATTTATATATTAGAGCAGGTTCCTCTTCCCTCTTAGATTGTAAACTCACGGGAACCGGACCCTCAGATTGTAAACTCGTGGGGCCCCTTAGATTGTAAACTCATGGGGCCCCTTAGATTGTAAGATCATGGGGCCCCTTAGATTGTGTTGGGCTTGGGCGGGCATTTTTTTTGTAGCGTATACATTATGCGGATATTTAATGGCACGTGGTATGCATGGCATGGCAGGCTGGTATTTAGGTACACTGGTATTATGAGACACTGGTATTATGCATGGCAGACTGGTAATATGGCTGGCAGACTGGTATTATGCATGGCAGACTGGCATTGTGCATGGCAGACTGGTAATATGGCTGGCGAACTGGTAATATGTTTGGCAGACTGGTATTGTGCCTGGCAGACTGGTAATGTGCATGGCAGACTGGTAATGTGCATGGCAGACTGGTAATATGGCTGGCGAACTGGTAATATGTCTGGCAGACTGGTATTGTATATGGCTGGCAGACTGGTAATATGGCTGGCGAACTGGTAATATGGCTGGCGAACTGGTAATATAGATGGCAGACTGGTATTGTATATGGCTGGCAGACTGGTAATATGGCTGGCAGACTGGTAATATGGCTGGCGAACTGGTAATATGGCTGGCGAACTGGTAATATAGATGGCAGACTGGTATTGTGCATGGTAGAATGGTATTACGCATGGTAGAATGGTATTATGCATGGCAGACTGGTATTAACCCTTTCGCTGCTGAGGCATTTCCCGCCTCTGTGCTGAGGTCATTATTACCGGTTTTGCTCATCATGTTTAAACGTGTTTTGAAGGCTTATTTTAGTATATGACCCAGACATATTATATATCGTTGTTTCTGTCAGACTCGGCAGATTCATAATATGTCATTATTATATGTATACGTCATGACCTGTCTGTATATTATAACAAAAAAAATGCAATAAAATATGAATTTTCAATAATTTACAACGTGTAAAGTGTTTTTTTTCACATTTTAACATGCGAGCAATTGCGGTTATATTTTGTATGGGGTGCGCTTCTTAAAAAAATTAGAAATGGGGTCTTGTTACATTTTTTTTGGGGAAAATTAAGCGATTTTTAACAAACGCACCGCTTATTATTATTATTATTATTATTATTATTATTTATAAAGCGCCAGCATATTCCGCAGCGCTGTACAATAAGCACAGTACAGACAGGGTTACAATACATTGAACAACATTTGACAAACAGTACAGGAGGAGATGAGGGCCCTATTCCCGTAGGAACTCACAATCTAGGAGGGTTGGGGTTGGAAACAGGAGGAGAGGACTGTAAGGTGAGAGTGATTGATGGTTGCATCAGTACGTTGGGTGGTAGGCTTCCCTAAATAGGAATGTTTTCAGGGAGCGTTTGAAGGAAGAGAAGTTAGGGGAAAGTTTGACAGCACGAGGGAGAGCATTCCAGAGAGTGGGGGCTGCGCGTGAGAAATCCTGCAGTCTATCATGGGAAGAGGTGATGCGGGGAGAAGCTAGGCGCAGGTCACTGTTTGACCTTAGGGAGCGGGCTGGGGTGTATTTGGTGATTAGTGAGGACAGGTAGTGGGGCGCTGAGTTAGTGAGGGTTTTGTAGGTAAGGATAAGGATTTTGAACTTAATTCTGCAGTGGATGGGGAGCCAGTGAAGGGACTCGCAGAGGGGAGCGGCAGAGACAGAGCGGCGGGTGAGGTGAATTAGCCTGGCGGAGGCGTTCAGGATGGATTGTAGGGGGGAGAGGCGGGACAGAGGGAGGCCAGATAAGAGATTATTGCAATAGTCGAGTCGGGAGATTACCAGGGCGTGTATGAGTTGTTTTGTGGTGACAGCGGTAAGAAATGGCCGAATTCTGGAAATATTACGCAGTTGGTATCGGCAGGAGGAGGAAAGAGACTTGATGTGGGGGATGAAGGAAAGAGCAGAGTCCAGTGTAACTCCAAGACAGCGAACTTGGTTTGATGGGGAGATGGTGATACCCTCCACCGTGATAGAGAAGTCAGGAGGTGGGGAGGCATTAGAGGGAGGAATAAGTAGGAGCTCAGTCTTTGACATGTTGATCTTTAGGTGGTGGGAGGCCATCCAGGAGGAGATGCCAGATAAACAGTCACTGAATTTTGAAAGGACAGGGGGGAGAGATCAGGGGTAGAGAGGTAGATCTGAGTGTCATCAGCGTAGAGGTGGTAATTAAAGCCAAAGCTGTTGATGATTTTGCCCAGGGAGGAGGTGTAGATGGAAAAGAGCAGAGGACCAAGGACAGAGCCTTGAGGTACACCAACAGATAGAGGCAATGAAGAGGAGGAGTTACCAGCAAAGGACACACAGAAGGACCTGTTGGATAAATAGGAGTCAACCCAAGCAAGTGCAGTGTCACCGAGACCCAGAGAGTTGAGGGTCTGTAGAAGGAGGGGGTGGTCGGGTGGTCAACAGTGTCAAAAGCAGCCGAGAGGTCAAGCAGGATGAGAATAGAATAGTGGCCGTGTTTTTTAGCAGTTAGGAGGTCGTTGGTGACTTTGGTGAGGGCAGTTTCAGTTGAGTGTAGCGGACGGAAGCCAGATTGCAGGGGGTCAAGTAGGGAATTGGAGGACAGGAAGAGGGAGAGGCGGTTGAAGACTACTTTTTCTAAGAGCTTTGATGTGAAGGGAAGCAGGGATACAGGGCGGTAGTTGGATGGAGAGTTGGTGTCTAGGGATGGTTTCTTTAGTAAAGGGGTAACTAGCGCGTGTTTGAAGGCGGATGGAAAGGAGCCAGTGGAGAGAGATAGGTTGAAGATGTGTGTGAGAGCAGGGGTGAGGGAGGAGGAGAGGGGAGGAATTAGATGTGAGGGAATGGGGTCGAGCGGGCACGTGGTGAGATGTGAGGAGGACAATAAGGAATTGACTTCCTCCTCAGTGGTTGGGAGGAAGCGGCAGAGGGTGGCAGAGGGGACCTGTGGGAGTGGAGGTGGCAGATAACTATCTTGTGTTGGGATGTTGCTTCTGATAGTTAGAGTTTTACTGAGGAAGTAGTCTGCCAGGTCTTGAGCGCTGAAGGCAGCTGAGGGGGGAGGTGCAGGTGGGTGGAGGAGGGTGTTGAAGGTGGACCAGAGCCGTTTAGGGTTGGAGGACAGCGTAGATATAAGAGATGAGAAGAAGGATTGTTTGGCCAAGTGGAGGGCAGAGGTGTATGACCGGAGAATAAACTTGAAGTGAACAAAATCAGCTTCAGAGTGGGATTTCCTCCAGGCACGCTCTGCAGTGCGGGAGCATCTTTGCAGGTAGCGAGTTTGGAGGGTGTGCCAGGGCTGAAGCTGGCGGCGTGGGGCCTTGCAGAGTCGAAGAGGAGCAAGAGTGTCTAGAGCAGAGATAAGCGTAGTGTTGTAGTGATTAGTGGCAGCATCAGGGCAGGTGAAGGATGAGGTATGAGGGAGGTGGTGAAGTAGGTTGGAGAATTGATGGGGGTCCACAGCATGTAGATTTCTGCGAGTGTGTGTGCGGGGTGGGGGAGCAGGGTGTTTAGGAAGTCCAGATAGGTTGAAAGAGAGAAGGTGGTGGTCAGAGATGGGGAAAGGGCGACATTTGAACTCAGAAATGGAGCAGAGGTTGGAAAAGACCAGGTCAATAACGTGACCATCGCGGTGGGTAGGGAGGAGGGTGGATTGTGTGAGTCCAAGGGAGGACGTGAGTGAAAGAAGTTTGGAGGCAGCAGGGGCGGAAGGATCGTCAATGGGAATGTTGAAGTCCCCGAGAATTAGGCATGGAAGATTAGAAGACAGGAAGTGAGAAAGCCAGGTAGCAAAGTGGTCAAAGAACTGGGAGGTTTGGTCCGGTGGGCGGTAGATGACTGCCACCCTGAGAGCCAGAGGAGAGAACAGGCGGATGCAGTGTGTCTCAAAGGAGGAGAAGGAGAGGGATGGGGTGGAGGGAGATGCTGGTAGGTGCAGGTGGGAGAGAGCAGGAGCCCGACCCCGCCACCATTTCTCTCACCCGGTCTGGGGGTATGGCTCAAGTGTAGACCGCCATGTGAGAGAGCAGCAACGGAGGCCGTGTCAGAGGGAGTTAGCCAGGTTTCAGTTAAAGCTAGGAGGTTGAAGGAGTTTGAAAGGAAGAGGTCATGGACGGCTGTGAGTTTGTTGCACACAGAGCGAGCGTTCCAGAGGGCGCAGGAGAAAGAGGACAGGTGCTGAGGGATTATGGGAATGAGGTTGCTGGGCTTGCAGGGAGGTGATTTATGTGCGATGGAGATAGGATGAGAGGGAAGTATTGGATGTGTTGTGGGGCCAGGGTTAGGGGATATGTCACCTGAATAGAGTAACAGCAGGAGGGTGAGAAAGAGAAGGTGGGAATGGGATTTGTGGGAGTGGGAGGCAGCACGAGAGTTAGAGGAGACCATGTTCTGAGGAAACAAAGGAGCTCATGCGAGGCCATCATGTGGGACGAGAGGAGGGAGGGAGAGATGCAGATAGTGTAGGGGTCGGTGGTAGAGGGGCAGGAGTTCCATTTAAGGAGAAAGGTAGAAGTAAAGAGGAGAAGCGTGAGAGAAAGCATGAAATAGACTTGCGTTTACCCAGAGTAAAATCGGGCCTTGCAGTTCCTTCCTCCAGTCCCGCAACTCCAGGAATCAACTCTAAGCGTCCACTTAAGACTGTCACTGAACTCCAGGAATCAACTCTAAGCGTCCACTTAAGACTGTCACTGAACTCCAGGAATCAACTCTAAGCGTCCACTTAAGACTGTCACTGAACTCCAGGAATCAACTCTAAGCGTCCACTTAAGACTGTCACTTGTGAATGTCACAAGAGCCTGGCTCAAATGGAGCCTGGAATAGTTGTTATATAGGGCAGGCTGATTGCAATCAGGCAGTTAAAAAGTCAACACCTGAAGCTGGATGGGCTGTGTCAATAGGGCAGGAGATTCACATGCTAATTAGCAAAGCAAATGGTGGAGAAAACAAAAATAAATAAAAAAACAGAAAAAAAAGCAAGGAAACGTTATAATGTGGGTGCCTGCGAATACTGGGTGATAATGCCTACCAGCAAAAGTATGCAGGGGTTCAGTTGAGCTGTGGGTGTCTGTGGATGATGGGTGATAATGCCTACCAGCAAAAGTATGCAGGGGTTCAGTTGAGCTGTGGGTGTCTGTGGATGATGGGTGATAATGCCTACCAGCAAAAGTATGCAGGGGTTCAGTTGAGCTGTGGGTGTCTGTGGATGATGGGTGATAATGCCTACCAGCAAAAGTATGCAGGGGTTCAGTTGAGCTGTGGGTGTCTGTGGATGATGGGTGATAATGCCTACCAGCAAAAGTATGCAGGGGTTCAGTTGAGCTGTGGGTGTCTGTGGATGATGGGTGATAATGCCTACCAGCAAAAGTATGCAGGGGTTCAGTTGAGCTGTGGGTGTCTGTGGATGATGGGTGATAATGCCTACCAGCAAAAGTATGCAGGGGTTCAGTTGAGCTGTGGGTGTCTGTGGATGATGGGTGATAATGCCTACCAGCAAAAGTATGCAGGGGTTCAGTTGAGCTGTGGGTGTCTGTGGATGATGGGTGATAATGCCTACCTGTGGAGAGAGGAGACACAGGAATTAGGGATCGTGATGGCGTAGGGGGATCTTGGATAAAGCTCCAGGAATCAACTCTAAGCGTCCACTTAAGACTGTCACACAAAAATCATTAGTGCAGCATCATTGTTCACATTATAATTGAAATGGGAACAATATTGCTGCATTAACAAACCAAAAAAAAGAAAAAAACTTGTTTATTTTTATTTTTTGTAATTTTTTTAAAAATATTTTTTTATTTTTAATTTAATTTTTTTTTTAAAACTTTTTTCATAGTCATGTTTGGTATCGTTGGAATGGCCATGCTCTGGCCAATCCAACAATACCAAACTTTAACCCCTAGCTGCCACGGATCGGGAGATAGGGGGTTCCAATGAACCCCCTATCTCCACCATTGGTGGCACCTAGGGGTTAACTCCAGGACTGGCGTCATCGTGCTATGCACAATGACGCCAGTCCTCAGGGGGAGTTCCCGGAGGCTTGGCCGACATCCAAGATGTCGGCCAGCTCCGGGAAAGGATCACGAACCGGCGCTTTTCAGCGCCGATTCGTGATCCGGCTCCCCAGGGGTTAATGACAGCCACCGTTTGGAAGGGCAGGCTGTGCCCTTCCAAGCGGTGCCTGTATTAACTCCCTGCTCCCCAGCGATCGGGAGGGAGAGAGGTCCGAAGGACGGACTTTCATAAAACCGCCCGGTCACTAAAGGGTTAAGCTTGTGTAACATGAGCGCTAGCGTTAGCTTGAAGGAGGTGAGAGGGCCCATAGTCTGTCTAATAGATGTATTGACCTGCTGATCTACTACACATCTTTTTAACCCTTTCCATGCGGCGGACGCGCTTAGCAGTGGCGATCGGCGGGGATTCCTCTGTCAGCCCAGCCTCTGGGACCCCGGCGGGCACGATAGACATCATCGCACCAGTGCGATGACATCTATTTCAGGCACCCCCCCCCCCACCATTGCGGGGAAGGTGCCTGAAGGGGAGGGGGGAGTCATTCGGACCTCTCCCCATCCCCATCCGTGCTGGCCATCTGCTAAAGACAGGTACCGCTTGGAAGGGCACAGCCTGCCCTTCCAAGCGGCGGCTGTCTTTAACCCCTAGGGGGCTGGATCGCGATATGGCGCTAACATGCGCCGTATCGCGGTCCACTCCCGGAACTGGCCGACATCTTGGATGTCGGCCAAGCTTCTGGGATATCCCCTAACAACTGGCGTCATCGCGCAGAGTGCGATGGTGCCAGTTTCGAAATTAACCCCTTGCTGCCACCTATGGTGGAGATAGGGGGTTCATTGGAACCCCCTATCTCCCGATCCGTGACAGGGGTTAATGTTTGCTATCATTGGAACGGCCAGAGCGTGGCCTTTCCAATGATACCAAACATGACCATGTAAAATGTAAAAAAAAAAAAATGTAAATAAAAATACAATTTTAAAAAAATTTAAACCTTTTGTTTTTGTGTTTTATTAGTGCAGAAATATTGTTCACATTTCAATTATAATGTGAACAATGATGCTGCACTAACGATTTTTCTATGGGGGGCGTTTGCTAAAAAACCCGTAATTTTCCCCCAAAAAAAGTAACGATTCCCCATTTCTAATTTTTTTAACAAGCGCACCCCATAGAAAATATAACCGCAAACGCTCGCATGTTAAAATGTGAAAAACACTTTACACATTGTAAATTATTGAAAATTCAAATTTTATTGCATTTTGTTATAATATACAGACAGGACATAACGTATACATATAATAATGATATATTATGAATCTGCCAAGTCTCCTGGAAAGAACAATATATAATATGTCTGGGTCGTATAATAAAATGTTACTTCAAATCGCGTTTAAACATTATGAACGAAACCGGTAAAAATGAGCTCAGCACAGAGGTGTGAAAAGGCTCAGCAACGAAAGGGTTAATAACCTTTTTTTTTTTTTTTGAAGCTTTAATAAAGTTTATTTTGTTTTTTTGTGGGGAATCCTGCGAGACCAGTGGTGATATTTAATGAGTGACTTTGCTAATATTTTTGCTACCAAAAATAGTATGGTACTAGCATAATATCTGTAGCCCTAGGGTTGTTGCCTGGGGTCTACATATTTCTTTCTATTTTATTTTGGTTTATCCCCTTGCTAGTACCTATTTAGGTAAATTAATAATACTTTCAGGTTTTCTTGACTCCTTCTTTTGACTTTTTAACTATACTCAATGAATATTGGTTTTGCCGTGTCTGATTGCAACGCGGTCAATCCCCATTGCGGAAGCATCAACCGTCAGTAAATCCTGCTCTGTGACAATATATATTCCCATCAAAAACAAAAGCCTTTTTCATAATACCTCAACAGTTTTCATATTTTATTAAATGAATACACTTAAAGAGATAAACATTAACAAGATATAAAAAAAAGCCAAAAATGTATAAAGTACAGGAGACTGATACATTAAAATATATTTGTAAAGTGTTAAACTCAGTAGTATTACATTATATTATGTTCATTTATTCACTGAGATGAACTGTCAGCTAGAATTAGGGATGTGCGTTTCGGGTTTCGGAATTTCGGAATTTTCACGAAATTTCCCGATTCGGGTCTCTTGATGCGGCCGAAATTCCGAAATTTTTTAGATCCGAAAAAGTCGAATCCGAACTGTTTTCCGAGCCGAATCGAAAAATTTTCAGAATTTTCGAATGGACTTGAAATGTGTCAAATCGAAATCTATTGCTTTGAAACGAGAACAGACTTTCTGAAAAAACGAAAAATTTGCCAAATCGAAAATTTTTTGGAATTTTCGAATGGACTTGAAATGTGTCAAATCGAAATTTATTTTCCCTCTATTCATGATTTCAGTTCCATTCGGGATTTCGGTTCCATTTCGGTAAGTCTGGACATCGTATATTTAACTAGTATCGGTTAGATCGCTGATTCTGTAAATTTTGTATTTGTAAATGCGTATTTTTTTTTTTGTTTCCAATGATCCGATAAGAATATTCGTATTTGGGTCAGATCCGATTCGTCCGCGGGTCACGCATGCGCGCGCACGCGAATGTCGTAACTTTATTGAGCCAGTTTTATTGACAACTTTTTGAACAAAATATTGTTTTTATTATTCATCATCATGGCCGCTGCAAGAGATGAGTGCCGTTCAAGCACCTCATCATCTCCCCATGATGAACCACCACCACCCAGGAAGAAACGGGACACCAATATGGCATTTGAAGAGATGTTGGAGCTGGAACGGATCTTTGATAGTAAGGATTATGATTGCAGTAAGGGCCCTTACCGCAGGAAGTCTAACGCCAGGAAGGATCGTATCTTAGACAAGCTATGCACCACCATTTTGGAGTTGTTTGGGAAGGACAGGACGAAGGACCAGCTCCGGAAATGCTGGTCTGATTTGAAAGTACGTGAGCAGGAGCAGCTGAGACACATCCGCCGCGTCATAGCGAAACGTAAGTGTCATGTTATATTGTAAAGCTCTGCACAGACTGTTGGCGCTATATAAATCCTGTATAATAATAATAATGTGCTTGCATGTGCTAATGTGCACAGAAATACCTTGATTTATCTAGTCCTTTTTTCATGCAATGTGATTGTGTATAGCTTTGCGTTTTCACGACTCATCATACATGCATTTTTGCCATAGCTCTTCTTTTTTGTGATTTTACGTATTCGTGAAAATTGTGACATTTGATGTATGTAGATGAAGTTACAATGCTGGATTTCTTTTGGCACTGTGTGTATAGTCTGTAGTGTGCTGGGGGGGGGGAGGATGTTGTGATTGAGTGATGCATACGAGATGACCCGCAGCTTGCCAAATATTGGTTCCCATCTGCGCATCAATAAAAATCTCTGCGTCTCTGCTAAGTGATAGGATGGGACATGTAGTTCTTCTGTAAGTGCATCCAAACAGAGCCGCCTTCAATACATCCTCAGCAGCTGCTGAATTGTTGCAGCGCAGCGATTCAGTTTGCTGCAGCAGTGTCATTGAATGCTTTAGATGCAAATTTCAAAACAAAATGGTGGATTTCTGTTGTTGTTTCTGCAATATCCAGTTTTATTCACAGAAACTGAAAGTGAAACTGAGGCTGAGGCCATCTATAAAATAACTAAAAGCAGTCGCACAATGCGCTTTGTACGCACACAACACAAATAATAGTTTTTATTGAATAAACGTAATGTTTACTTCTGAAAAAAATATATAAATGAACGGTAATATATGTCTGTGCAGAGGAGATAAATAAATATTTTGTGACTTTAGAACTATGAGATGGGAGTAGTGGTGGGTCAAGCTGGTAGTAGGGTAGTGGAGGGGTGTCGCAATACTTTCGGCAATATAGTGTATAGATATACCATTTTTTCCAGTCTGCATTATTTACGTGTTATTTTTTGGATTTGGCAGAAGACAGGAAGAAGAAGGCACAGGCAGCAGCATCTGCCCCGGCGGGGACCAGTGCCCCAGTGGAGGAGGAGGAGGAGCCATGGGCGTCCACCAGCGCTGGTATATACTGTTTTATTTTGCAATGACTTTTGGTCAAAAACAGAAACATTTTTTGTTTACTGTATTTTAATTTAATTTTTTTATGTATAGCACAAGAGGAGCAGGAGGAGGAAGAGGAGGACCAGGAGGAGGGCGAAGGAGAGAGGCAGCCGGAGCAGCAGGAGGCCGCCAGTCCAGGTTTTTTTTTTTTACTGTTGTATTTTGCATCGACTTTTGTTCAAAAATAAATCAGTTTTGTTGTTTACTGTATTTTTTATTTCTTTAATTTCTTACATATCGCACCGGATATGCTGACGGTGGTGGTGGGGGAGGAGTCAGAGGAGTCGGAGCCTCAGGAGGCCGCCAGCTCTGGTATATACTACTGTTATATTTTTTCAAGACTTTCAGTCAAAAATAGAAACCTGCTTTACTTACTGTATTTTCCTTCATTCATTTATTGGATATATAGAAGGAGAAGCCAGACACCGACGGGAGGCGATCGGTGAGCTTCGCCTGGCAGCTACCTCCATCAACGCCCTACAGGAACTGCTCCAGGAACTGCGGGAGCACATAAACAATGCCGCAGACCTCCTGGAGCAGCAGTGAGACCAGTGGCAGCCTCCTCCAGAATGTGCCTCAGCTGCTCCTGCTCGCGTGCCTTGAGGTCGGACCAGCGTTTTCAGAGATGGTCCTTTGTCCGGTCCTTCCCGAACAGCTCCAGGATGGTGGTGCGTAGCTTTTCAAGGATACGATCCTTGCGGGTGTTATTCTTCCTGCTGTAAGGGCCCTTACAGCAATCATAATCTTTGCAATCCAAGATGCGGACCAGCTCCAACATCTCCTCAAATGCCAGTAACTGTTGGGCAGTTTGCCATCCTTGGCATGTTCCCTTCCCTATGTTCATATGTTGTAAATAAATTTTCTATTTTTTCACTATTTTCCTGTTTGTGTGCGTTGCTTTTCCTTACTTAATAAGTTAATATGTATTGCTTGGTTTCCACACTGTTAAAATTATATGTACATAAATGTATTGACATTTCTATGGACCCTTTGTCATAAATTTGTCATCATATTTGTGGCCATGAATGTGACTGCACATTCTACACTTCCTGCCTGGCCAAAAAATGTCACACACTAACACAACCTTGTTGTACTGCCTTGAGATTTGATTACCGACGTGGCCTGGTTTTGTTAAGCTTAGGCGATGTCACAACAACACGGATTTTTGTCCAGTCACATTCATTGTATAACCAAGAATTTATCAAAAAATATTGATGGCAGCACTGCGTGAAGTCTTCTCCGACACAACCCAAAGATCCTTAGTGCGGCTCAGGTCTAGTTTATTTGTCCCTGTTTGCAGCTTCACACAACACCTCCTCCCAGCTATGAGCTCTCTCTCTCCCACCGCTGCCCGCTAAGACGCTGCCCGCCAACATGGTCACGTCTTTGCAGGAAGACAACAGCGTGGGGGAACAGCAGCTGCTGACAGTCCCAAGACCTCGTCACAATGACGTCAGTTTTGGAGTTAACCCCTAACTGTGACCAATGGTGGAGATAGGGGGTTCATTGGAACCCCTATCTCCCGATCCGCGGCAGCTATCGGTTGGTTAATGTTTGGTATCTTTGGATCGACCAGAGCATGGCCTTTCCAACAATACCAAACATGACAATGTTAAAATTTTAAAAAATTAAAATATAAAAAAAAAAAATACAGGTTTTTGGTTTTGTTAATGCATCAATACTGTTGCCATTTCAATTATAATGTGAACAATGATGCTGCACTAAGGATTTTTGTATGGGGTGCGTTTGTTTAAAATAGTGTAATTGTCACCCAAAAAAATATAACAAGTCCCCTTTTCAATTTTTTTTAACAAACGCAACTCATAAAATATAACCGCAAACACTCGCATGTTAAAATGTGAAAAAAACACTTTACACCTTGTAAAACAAACATTGAAAATTCTAATTTTATTGCCTTTTTTGTTATAATATACAGACAGGACATGACGCATACATATGATAATGATATATTATGAATCATCTGCCGAGTCTGCCGGAAAGAACGATATATAACATGTCTGGGTCATATTATAAAAGAAGGCTTCAAAACACGTTTAAACAAGAGGAGCGAAACTGTTAAAAATTAGCTCAGCAGCAGACCGCAGTGAGGAACACAGGCGTGAAGGGAGCCGTGAAATGTCTCAGCAGCGAAAGGGTTAATTTATATTTTTTGTCTGTTTTAAATCATTTTATTTTATTATTTTTTTTCATTTCAGATCATTTTGATCAACAATTTTTCCGTCTTAAAACATTTTTGTTCTGGTTTTTATTTTTAAAGTCAGACCATTCGGGTCAGTTTAGCGTTTTTTAAATCGTTTTGTTCTTTTTTTTTTGTTCCTTGGCTTTCATGCCATTTTTTTAATGTGATTAAATAAATAAAGTTGTGAAATGTATATTCATAAGAAAAAAGGATCTTTATTTAATAAAAAAAAAAAACACGATAGAATCGCCAGAATTATCGTATCGACAGAATGAATTATCGGATCCGAAAAACAAACCAAAAATTTATTATAAAAAAATATATAAAGTATAAAAAAGTAAACATAGTAGTTTACATCAAAACGAATAGAGTTAGACACTTTGAAACGAGGAGAACAGACGTTCCGAAAAAAAAGAAAATTTCAGAAATCACGAAGAGTCGATACAAAAAACGAGCAAAGTGACCCGAAAATACGAAAAATGGTCGATATTCCAAAAAAATGTACACGAAAAACGAGCCGAATCAAACCGAATCGAAACAGAAATCGGTCGAAATGAGCCGAATCGAAAATTTTAAACATCAGAACAAATCGAACCGAATCAAACCGAAAAATGCAGCTTCGGCGCTCGCCTGGAGGAAACACGTCACCAGCCAATCGCAGCTGGTCACGTGGCTCCCCCTGGCGAGCGCCCAAGCTGCACGCCGCCGGACGCTCTGAGGGAGCGAAAAAGGCGGCGGAGGTGAGCTGGGGCCATTATCATGAGGTGCTGGGGCATTCCATGTGCTGGGGCAAATCCATGAGGAGCTGGGGCATATCCATGAGGAGCTGGGGCATATCCATGAGGAGCTGGGGCATTCCATGTGCTGGGGCATATCCAGGAGGAGCTGGGGCATATCCAGGAGGAGCTGGGGCATATCCACGAGGAGCTGGGGCATGTCCACGAGGATCTGGGGCATGTCCACGAGGAGCTGGGGCATGTCCACGAGGAGCTGGGGCATGTCCACGAGGAGCTGGGGCATATCCATGAGGTGCTGGTGCAATATCCATGAGTAGCTGGGGCATATCCATGAGGATGTCGGATGTCGGCCAAGCTTCCGGGAACTCCCCCTGAGGACTGGCGTCATTGTGCATAGCACGATGACGCCAGTCCTGGAGTTAACCCCTAGCTGCCACCAATGGTGGAGATAGGGGGTTCCAAAATGAACCCCTATCTCCCGATCCGTGGCAGCTAGGGGTTAAAGTTTGGTATTGTTGGATCGGCCAGAGCATGGCCGTTCCAACGATACCTAACACGAATGTGAAAAACGTTTGTAAAAAAAAAATAAAAAAATATTTAAAAAAATTTATAAAAAAAAATAAACAATTTTTTTTCTTTTTTTTGGTTTGTTAATGCAGCAATTTTGTTCCCATTTCAATTATAATGTGAACAATGATGCTGCACTAACGATTTTTGTATGCGGTGCGTTTGTTAAAAATTTTGTAATTTTCCCCCCAAAAAAATGTAACGAGACCCCATTTCTAATTTTTTTAACAAGCGCACCCATACAAAATATAACCGCAAACGATCGCATGTTAAAATGTGAAAAAAAAAACACTTTACACGTTGTAAATTATTGAAAAATCATATTTTATTGCATTTTTTGTTATAATATACAGACAGGTCATGACGTATACATATAATAATGACATATTATGAATCTACCGAGTCTGACGGAAAGAACGATATATAATATGTCTGGGTCATATACTAAAATAAGCTTCAAAACACGTTTAAACATGATGAGCAAAACCGGTAAAAATGACCTCAGCACAGAGGCGGGAAAAGCCTCAGCAGCGAAAGGGTTAATTAAAAAACACGATAGAATCGCCAGAATTATCGTATCGACAGAATGAATTATCGGATCCGAAAAAACAAACCAAAAATTTATTATAAAAAATATATAAAGTAGTATTAAAAAAGTAAACCATAGTAGTTTTCATCAAAACGAATAGAGTTAGACAGCTTTGAAACGAGAACAGACGTTCCGAAAAAGCGAAAAGTTCAGAAAAACGAAAAATGGGCGATATGCCAAAAACCATGTACAATTCCGAAAAACGAAAATTTCCGAAATAACGAAAAGTCGATACATGTCACGGATCCCTCTGATTACCAAAATAGTGGTCCCTTTACGCAGAGACCGCTCTCTACCCTTCCGATCCTTGAATGGTCGGCAAAACTAGAAAGACAATTAACCAGACAATAGATAGACAAGAGGTAACACCAGACAGAGGTACAGAATAGGGTATTGTCACGAATCCTTCTGACTACCAAGATAGTGATCCCTTTATGTGGATCGCTCTCTACCCTTCCGATCCTTGAATGGTCGGCAAAACTAGATAGACAATTAACCAGGTAATAGATAAACAAATGGAAACACCAGACAGGGGTACAGACCAGAGTATACGTTCTCCCTAGGACCTTAGTTATAGCAGAGGAAATCTGATGTGTGCTTAGGGTGCCACATAGACTGACCTCGGTACCAACGTTAAGGGCAGAACCAAGAGCAGAGTAAATGCCAATACCAGGGGTTATACACAGAATGGTTTTTTTGCCAATGCGGGGTCATACACAGGAGGGTTCGTTTGCCAATGCCAAGGGTCATACACAGGAGGGTTCGTTTGCCAATGCCAAGGGTCATACTCAGGAGGGTTCGTTTGCCAATGCCAAGGGTCATACACAGGAGGGTTCGTTTGCCAATGCCAAGGGTCATACACAGGAGGGTTCGTTTGCCAATGCCAAGGGTCATACACAGGAGGGTTCGTTTGTCAATGCCAAGGGTCATACACAGGAGGGTTCGTTTGTCAGAAGCAAGGTGAGATACAGAAATCGCCAAAATACACAAGAGCTCTGCGGGAAGTGAATACCACGTCAGGGCACCGGCATGGTAGTGAGACTGGGCTTTAAACCCGGCGGGTCCGCGTCATAACGCCAGGCCCCGCCCCTCGGCGTCCCACGTGAGCGCACCCGGTAGCGTACATCATTCGGCGCCTGGCCAGCGAGCAGCGAGGAATCTGCTGCCAGGCGCCCCAGCCGCTGACCAGCCGTGACAGAACCCCCCCTCCACGGGCGGCCACTGGACGACCCCCAGGGGCACGGGGGTGCGCCAAATAGAAGGCCTTCACTAGCCTAGGAGCATGGACTTCTGCAGCCGGAATCAAAGAACGATCCTCCGGACCGTAACCCACCCAATCGACCAAGTACTGCAAGGACCCCCTAGATATCCTGGCACCCAGAATGGCCTTAACCTCGAACTCCTCCTCACCCTCCACAGAGATAGGAGGCGGTGGAGCATGGACCTTGGTGTACCGGTTACACAACAACGGCTTCAAAAGGTGCACATGGAACACATTATGTATCTTAAAATGGGAGGGTAACGCCAAAGCATAGGAGACAGGGTTGATTCGCCGCAGAATCTTATAGGGGCCGATATACCTAGGAGCCAACTTCATGGAAGGCACTAAGAGCTTAATGTTACGTGAAGAAAGCCAAACCCTGTCCCCAACTTGATACACAGGTGCCTGCCTCCTGTGTCTGTCGGCCTTGGTTTTCTGGATGGCACTACTCCTCTCTAGTGCCCGTCTCACTCTCTCCCCAAGTCTCTTTCAATGATGCCAGTTGCTCATCCAAAGCAGGAATCGTGGTATCAGGAAACGTAGCGGGGAGCACGGGAGGATCAAAACCATAAACAGCGAAGAAAGGAGAATGTCCTGTGGACTCACTCACTGCACTGTTCAAGGCATACTCGGCCCATGGTAACAGGTCTGACCAGTTATCTTGTTGTTCTGATATAAAGCACCTGAGATATTTCTCTACATTTTGGTTTGCTCGTTCTGCTGCTCCGTTGGTCTGGGGGTGATAGGCCGAAGAGAAAGAGAGGTCTATCCCCACATTCTTACAAAACCCTCTCCAGAATCTGGAGATGAATTGGGTCCCCCTATCAGAGACAATCTCCAGAGGGACACCGTGTATGCGGACCACGTTGGAAATGAATATGGGCACCAGTTCGGCTGCCGAAGGTAGTTTCCGAAGAGGAACATAGTGACCCATCTTGGAAAATCGATCTATGACCGTAAGTATCACTGTATTCCCCTTGACTCAGGTAAATCTACTATAAAATCCATGGCTACATGTGACCATGGTCGTTCGGGATCGGCAAAGGCTGGAGTAACCCAATGGGTGCTGTTTTGGGACTTTTCTGCCTTGAGCACACCTCGCACACAGCTATGTAATCTTTAACATCTCGGCGTAACATGGGCCACCAGAGGAGTTTACTGATAGTAGACACAGTCTTGGTGATACCCATATGCCCAGAAGTTTTGTTATCATGATAGATGTTAAGTACTTCCTCTCTTTCGTTCTCAGGTACAAAGAGTTTCGCAGGAGGTTTTCCCCCAGGAGCTGCACCCTGGACGGTCTGCAACCTTTTCATTAGGGGAGACGAGACACTAATCGTGGTAGAGGCTATAATCCTTTCCTGGGGTACAATGGGATGCTGATCTTGGATATTGTGTTCATAAGATTCATACTGTCTCGACAATGCGTCTGCTTTAACGTTTCTGGACCCAGGTCTATAGGTAAGCACGAAATTAAAACTTGAGAGAAACAATGACCATCTCGCTTGTCTGGAATTTAAACGTTTAGCATCACCAATGTACGTGAGATTCTTATGATCGGTTATGATAACGATGGGGTCCTTAGACCCCTCTAATAAGTATCTCCATTCGGCCAAGGCCGCGATGACTGCTAACAACTCTCTATTTCCAATGTCATAGTTCTTCTCTGCCGGGGACAATTTCCGAGAATAGAAGCCGCATGGATGCAAGGGTTTGTCGGGTGCCTCCCTTTGGGACAAGACTGCGCCAAGACCTAGTTCGGAGGCGTCAACTTCTACTTGGAAAGGCAGAGCCGGATCTGGATGTCGGAGAACAGGGGCAGTAGTGAATGCCTGCTTAAGTGCCTCAAAGGCTTGAGTGGCTTGAGGTGTCCATTTCTGATTTCCCACCCCTTTCTTTGTCATAGCCGTGAGGGGAGCTACCAAGGCCGAAAAATCTTTAATGAACCTTCGATAATAGTTCGTAAATCCAGAAACCTCTGGATGGCTTTAAGCCCTTGGGGTAGAGGCCAGTCAAGAATAGCTGAGAGCTTTTTAGGATCCATTTGAAAACCCTCAGGGGTTATTATATAACCAAGGAATTGCACAGTTACTATGTCGAATAGACATTTTTCTAGTTTGCAGTACAATCCAGCCTTCAATAGTTTTTTCAATACTTGTTTTACGTGGACATGATGAGTGTCTACATCCGGAGAGTATATCAGGATGTCGTCCAGATATACTATAACGAATTCTTGCAAAAAATCCCTTAGGGTGTCGTTTATAAGGTCCTGGAAAACGGCTGGCGCATTACACAACCCAAAAGGCATCACCAGGTATTCATAATGCCCGCTACGTGTATTAAAAGCCGTTTTCCATTCATCTCCCTTTTTAACCCTGACCAGGTTGTACGCTCCGCGTAAATCAAGCTTCGTATAAACACGGGCCCCTTTTAATCGGTCGAACAATTCTGTTATGAGAGGTATGGGATACGCATTTATTATAGTTATCCTGTTCAAACCTCTATAATCGATGCAAGGTCGCAGATCTCCCTCTTTCTTGGAAACAAAAAAGAAACCTGCTCCCGCTGGAGAAGAGGACCGTCTAATGAATCCTCGTTCCAGATTCTCCCTTATGTATTCCTCCATAATGTCGTTCTCTTTTTGTGATAAAGGGTACACGTGACCCCTAGGAGGCATCGTACCGGGGAGTAAATCAATAGCACAGTCATATGGACGATGTGGTGGTAGGACCTCAGTCCTGGCTTTAGAGAACACTCCTTTAATGCCAGGTAACATTCAGGGACCTCTGTGGACAAAGGAGGGGCTGTGGCAATATTGAGGCTACCAATCACATTAACTCTGCCCAGGCACTTAGACTGACAACTTTGACCCCAACATTTTATGTCTCTCAGGACCCAATCGACAACCGGGTTGTGCTCTGTTAACCATGGAACCCAAGAACGACAGGACATGAGGGTGATTCAATAATTTGAAATCTTATTGTTTCCTGGTGCAAAATTCCTGTTTTCATACATACATCGATAGTGTCGTGAGTGATATGTGGGCATGACAGGGGTTTACCATCTATGGCTTCCACCATTAGAGGTCTCTCTTTAATAACCAGAGGTAAGAGGTTTTTTGGCAGCAAAATTCTTATCCATGAAATTGCCTGAGGCCCCGGAGTCTAGGAACGCCTCAGTCTTGAGGTGAACCCCCTCCCAGGTTAGGAAGATTGGTAACAGAATCCTGGATTTTTTTTTTTCATTGTCCACAAAGGAGGCATACAGAGAACCAATAACCTGGGTATTGGCTGTTCTTTGACCCAGTTTGCCATATTCACCCTTACTAACCCTGGGTCTCTGAGGACACTGAAGGCGGAAGTGATCTGCCCCTGCACAATAGAAGCAGAGCCCCTTTTCTCTTCTGTGCGCTTTTTCTGCTTCTGAAATACCCGTTCTCCCTATTTGCATGGGTTCAACAACTGGTAAATCTGTTCTCACATTATCCGAGGTACCTGACGTACTGGTGCGTCTGGGTAATGAGGGTAAAGGAGGCAAGACCCTTCTGGGTCTGTCTCTGGGTGTCTCCTTTCCCTAATTTTGGTCGTCCATGGCTATACAAAAATCTATCAGGTGGTCTAGATTCTCTGGTAATTTTAAGGGAGCCAGCTCAAACATAAAAAGCCTCGTTCAAACCTTCGGTAAAGGCTAAGGTTAAAACGTCGTTCGGCCAAAGCACCTCAGAAGTCAAAGTCTTAAACTCGATGGCATAGTCTGCAACCCTCTTATTGCCTTGTTTGATGTGAAACAAAGACCTACCCGCATTGGTAGCCCTTCTAGAGGGATCAAAGGTACGTCTTAACTCAGAGGTAAAACCCTCATAATCGTAGATGATGGGTTTCTTATTTTCCCACAACGGCGTAGCCCACAATAAAGCTTTTTCTGTTAAATGATTAATCAGATATCCTACTTTGGCTTTATCAGACATACAAGAACCAGGGTTGTTCTCAAACAAGATCTCGAGTTGAGTCAAAAAACCCTGCATAAGTTTGGTGTACCATCATAGCGTAGGGGTGCCTTCATACTAAGCCTATGTCCTCAGGGGAGACGGAACTGACCCTAGGTAGTGCTGGATCTGGAGGGTTTGAGGTACCTGTATTGGACCGATTTAACAGGGTTTGCAGAGCGAGAGAAATCTGGTCCATCCTATGGTCCTGTTCCTCTTGTCTGGCTGCGATACGTGCCAGCTGGTTAGAGAGGTCTGCGGGATCCATTGGCCCTGACGTAATGTCACGGATCCTCTGATTACCAAAATAGTGGTCCCTTTACGCAGACCGCTCTCTACCCTTCCGATCCTTGAATGGTCGGCAAAACTAGAAAGACAATTAACCAGACAATAGATAGACAAGAGGTAACACCAGACAGAGGTACAGAATAGGGTATTGTCACGAATCCTTCTGACTACCAAGATAGTGATCCCTTTATGTGGATCGCTCTCTACCCTTCCGATCCTTGAATGGTCGGCAAAACTAGATAGACAATTAACCAGGTAATAGATAAACAAATGGAAACACCAGACAGGGGTACAGACCAGAGTATACGTTCTCCCTAGGACCTTAGTTATAGCAGAGGAAATCTGATGTGTGCTTAGGGTGCCACATAGACTGACCTCGGTACCAACGTTAAGGGCAGAACCAAGAGCAGAGTAAATGCCATACCAGGGGTTATACACAGAATGGTTTGTTTGCCAATGCCAGGGGTCATACACAGGAGGGTTCGTTTGCCAATGCCAAGGGTCATACACAGGAGGGTTCGTTTGCCAATGCCAAGGGTCATACACAGGAGGGTTCGTTTGCCAATGCCAAGGGTCATACACAGGAGGGTTCGTTTGCCAATGCCAAGGGTCATACACAGGAGGGTTCGTTTGCCAATGCCAAGGGTCATACACAGGAGGGGTCGTTTGTCAATGCCAAGGGTCATACACAGGAGGGTTCGTTTGTCAGAAGCAAGGTGAGATACAGAAATCGCCAAAATACACAAGAGCTCTGCGGGAAGTGAATACCACGTCAGGGCACCGGCATGGTAGTGAGACTGGGCTTTAAACCCGGCGGGTCCGCGTCATAACGCCAGGCCCCGCCCCTCGGCGTCCCACGTGAGCGCACCCGGTAGCGTACATCATTCGGCGCCTGGCCAGCGAGCAGCGAGGAATCTGCTGCCAGGCGCCCCAGCCGCTGACCAGCCGTGACAATACAGAAACCTAGTAAAGTGACCCGAAATTACGAAAAATGGTCGATATTCCGAAAAATAAATGTACCCGAAAAACGAATCAAACCGAACCGAATCGAAACAGAAAGCGGTCGAAACGAGCCGAATCGAAAAGTTTAAAAATTCGAAAAATCGAATCGAATCAAACCGAAAAAAAAAACTGTGCACATCCCTAGCTAGAATGTGGCTCTGGTGACCAGGACCCTAAATCGTTATTTTGGGGGAAAATGTGTGCATAAGAAAAGTTAACATAGAAATTTTAAGAGAAAGTCAATTACTATTTCTACCTAGGGAAGGTATTCAAATAGTTAAAAGTATTAGGAAGAGTTTCCCTAGGCGTGTTCAATATTAGTGGACTGTAATTATTATCGTCTATAAATGATCTTATAATCCTATAACTATCAATAAAATAGGCATCGATTAGCAATGTCGACAAGATATACGGACATCTTTAAATAACATACAGGAGAGTATGCACTTCTTATGATGGGTGCAGAATCATTGCAGTCTCGTATTCAATAAACTGTCTCAATAATCAGCATAATGCAGTCCCTTTAAGAAGAATTGTGGTGAGAGAGAGAAAGCGTGAGTGAGAGAGAAGGGTTATTCTGTAGGACAGTGGTTCCCACTAGGGCACTTGAGAACAGCGGTTGGGAACCACTGTCCTACACAATAACCCTTCTCTCTCACTCACGCTTTCTCTCTCTTGCCTCAATTCTTCTTAAAGGAACTGCATCTGCTGGGGCTGTTGGTTTGGTACACCTCCACAGCAAAACCATAATTTTGTTTCCTTTCAAGAACTGGTCTGGAGCGAAGAAATTCCACTAAGGGCATAGGGTTGCCGAAAAATACCCTACACGCAAAACGTTCCTCAGAGACGGGCTAGGGGCTCCACCTATTGTAAGTACCCCATAGGGGGGAAAATAGGGGCCAGTACCGCTGCAAACTGCACAATTGTGTTTTTCTTTATCCATCCACTGCAGGACTTGAGGTTTTCCAGTGGAATCTATTTGGTGAATATATACATCTTGACTCCGCAACCTTTGGAGAAGAACTACTTTATACCAAATCGAACCATCCCACTAGATCTCCTGCATCTAAAGAATCCTGCATTTTTTAAAAAAGTGATGTATGGGAACTCTGTTATGCTGATTATTGAGACAGTTTATTGAATATTGAATACGAGACTGCATTGATTCTGCACCCATCATAAGAAGTGCATACTCTCCTGTATGTTATTTAAAGATGTCCGTATATCTTGTCGACATTGCTAATCGATGCCTATTTTATTGATAGTTATATGATTATGAGATCATTTATAGACGATAATAATTACAGTCCACTAATATTGTACACGCCTAGGGAAACTCTTCCTAATACATTACTATTTGTTTTTCCTTTTGGGTGTCAAACACGCCCCACTCCCAAGGGAGGCGTACCTAAATCCCTATACCGTATCCATCATCCTTAGCGCCTGCAGGTTCAAAACTTTTATTGAACTATAATAGTTTAAAGTAAATGCCAAGAACAGCTCTCCACCCCATTGCTGGACATTGCGAAAAGCGTGTGAGCATGACGTGTCGATCATCGTCTGGTGACCGGCAACTGGGAAATTAAAAAAAATCAAAGGTGCTGGTGATGCTGGGTGGAGGAAACTCCTCTACTTCACTCCACAATTTCACCAGATCGGGGATGTTGGGAGGGGGTGGGAGGTGGGAGACACTACTCATCTTGAAAACTTTAAAACTGGAAAGTGGTCAGGAGGAGTAGCATGTTCTTTTAACTCCTTAGTGGGTGGGCGGTTTTACGAAAATCCGTCCTTTAGTGCCCGCAGCTGTTTTTACATTTCTGCGCTGTTTGTGTTTAGGTCAAATTTTCCTCTTACTCGTTTATGCAACCCACACATATTATACAAAAAGGAAACACCCACAAGCTAGTAGATGAAGACAACAGCAGTCACCCCATCTAATAGACACAATAGGAATCAAGGTGGACACCCTGATAAAGGATTAAAAATGATAAGCTATATACCAAAAGAGAAAATAAAACTTCCTCAAACGAACATAAGGATGCTGAATTATAAAACATAACTTTTATTAATTACGATAGAAGGAAAAAACAAACACATAAACATATACACGATAAAGGGCTATGGTTAGGCGTATTAGAGTTTACAAGTGTAGCAGCGAGGTCAGTTCTGGACTTGCACACTTGGCTTTGATATTCACTAAAACCCAATGAGTGTTAATATTCATGGCCATATTTGTTCATACATTAATACATGCTTCTGCAGCAAAGAATTGAAATAGGCATAGCAATCGAAATGGGCATATTATTCAAACAACAATCTAGATAGAAATGCAACAAAATGTAATTTCGGAGTACTAGCTCATAAATACTTATACAGGCTAAATGTCCTATAAGCTTGCTTGCTAAGATGAACAATTGATCCCACGTATAGAATTAATAGCAATGGCCAGCAACCAAAAAACTGCTGAATAATGACAATCCACAATTCTTGCCTCCTAACTCTAGCTCAAAGACATTTTTAAAAACACCACTCAACACAAACGTGTGTTTCGCCGATCACAACATTGGCTTCATCGCGAGTCAAAGTAAATCTGATAGCGCTATTCACTTTCCCTGTATATATTGCAGGAGACCCTAATCACATGGCTGGATTTAGCCAATCGTTATCCATCAGGAAGCAAAGGTATTCATCGGGCATGATGCTACAGAGGACTTGAAAGTGACCTATCGACTGAATGAAAGGTCATCTGACTGTCTAGGACCAATCGGTTTGAGATATTTTATCACAACCAAACGGAAGATACAACTGGTAGAATAATAATAACAGCTGGAATGACTCGACTAAAGACCCATCAGATCAAGAGGTTACAAAAGCTCATCACAAGGCTTGGTCTGCCATAAACCATATTATACTAGGCTAACGCCATTAAGCGGATAGAGATGGTATCCCTTATTACCCAATATAGATGGATTGTAGAGATATGGGTTTAAAGGCAAGGGTGGTCTCAAAAAGAGGGCATAAATGAGAATCGCTCATTGAGACATGAGAATGACCTATCGATTTAAATAAAAGGCATTCATCGGGCATGACGCAACAGAGAACTTAAAAGTGACCTATCGACTGAATGAAAGGTCATCTGACCGTCTAGGACCAATTGGTTTGAGACATTTTATCATGACCAATCGGAGGGTACACCTGGTGGAATAATAATAACAACCGGAATGACTCGACTAAAGGCACATCAGATCAGGAGGTTAAAAAAGCTCATTGTCGGGTTTGTGCCAGTTAGGAGCCATGGCACGACCTCAGTGTGTTGTTATATTCCCAAGCACTGGGGGTGAGCAGGCAGAAAGACACTGGAGACAGTATATGCACAACAAAGCTTGTATTGTGGGATGTTCACAGCAAACAGTCCAGCACAGAACAGATAGTAACACAGGCAAGTGGATGGTGAGCCACGTAGTCTCTGCCTAGTTCCTCTTGAGGGGAAGCAGGAGCCTTTGGTAATAGTACCTGATAGAAGGTCTTCCTCCTGGAGAGAGCTTGAGGGCTGGAAGGCACTTGAGAGTCTCTGGACCCACTGGATAGTGGGATCTTCCAGCAAGCAGGAACCATGTAATGCAGACACAGCAAGGATGGAATGCCTGGTGTACACGGCAGAGCGGAATATACAGGAACATACAATAAGAGGGAGCTCTCAGGACCTCTGACATCAGGAAGGGAAAACACAAAATGAAAGAGCAAAGGGGAGAAGGGTGTGGTCTGGTTTTATGCAGAATCCTCAGGTTCAGACACAGGAGTTAACCCTTAGTGGGAAGCAGGTATAGAGAGCTAGTGACCCAGGCTGGCCACAGCAGGCTCTCAGGGCTGAGGCATGACAGTACCTCCCTCCTTACAAGGTGCACTCCGGGCACCTAGGGCATGCCCATATCAGAGAA
This sequence comes from Leptobrachium leishanense, assembly GCA_009667805.1. Taxonomy (NCBI): domain Eukaryota; kingdom Metazoa; phylum Chordata; class Amphibia; order Anura; family Megophryidae; genus Leptobrachium; species Leptobrachium leishanense. The sequence goes on from RXON01003140.1 coordinate 34,057, forward strand.
GTAGCAAGGAGGTCACCACCAACCATCAGAGTCTGAGTCTGGATCATCGTAAATGTCCCCATGAGCATGTAGGGCCTGCTCAAAGATCTCCAAATCCTCCCTCCGGACTAAAGTCCCGTTGGATGCCCAGACGCAGCCCTCAGGAGTAGGACTGTCCACAGGGGGCACGGGCGCGAGAGGACTGCTGGTGGCAACACCCACAATGATGGGTGAAGGAACTGGCTCCTTAGCTGCCAGGCGCTGTTCGTATGCAGTAAGCTCAGAGTCTGGCACGATGAAGCCATCAGAGGCTATGGACAGAGTCTGGATTTGGTCTGGTGGGCTTGGTTGTGTCAGGATCGTACCTGTCCGTTCCTGCGTGAATCCATGCAAGTGGCAGCTGCATGAAAGGTGCTGCCCTTCTACTGTGAACCAGCTAATAAACAGTTAATGCACCTAACACACACATACCTCAGGTCACGTGACACACCCATGTGTCTAACCAATAAAAGTTCCCTCCTACCTTCCCACAGGGCTTCATTGTTGTCTCCTGTTCCTATGAACAAGACCTGCAAACATCAAGCTCCAGAAACCTGCTTTCCCTATCCACTCCTCGTGTTTCCCCCTGCTAATCCCACCGTGCTCTCCCAGGAGCACAGACCCTTCCCAACGTGCTCTCCCTAGAGCAGCTACCCTCGCACCTGGACTCAAGGATTGCTTTCCCCACCACCCTCAGCCAACCAGTGAGTTCCAGTGTGTCCTGTCCCACAGCCCTCCTGTGTGATTCTCCTCTCCCACGAACTGTGTGCATCCCCGAGACCTGCATATTGGGCTCATAACCTGAAAGGCAAGTACCTGCAAGGTATTAAACCTGACATTACAATGAAGCCAGTAGAAAATGAGTCCGCAGTAATGCACGCTGTAATGGAGGTGATTCAGAGAACTTTCCAAGATTTATTCCAGCACCTGTCCACCCTCATGAAGGAGCTGTTGCACACCATATGTGACACCTCCACTAAGGTGCGTACTCCTGCTGGGAAGAAACGTGATCCCTTGTCGCCAGAGGAGCGTACCAGAAGGCAGACCCTCAATCTCTGCCTGTACTGTGGGGGTTCCGACCACTTCTTGGTAGACTGCCCGATAAGACCACCCAAGAAGGAAATGCCTGGGCTAAGGTCTGTAAAAACTCCAAGGCCAAGGAGTACACCCCGTGTCAAGATCACGCTGCCCCCGCGTGAAGCGACCAGGCTTGCATCAGGGCCTAAGCCTGCAGCACTTCTCAAGCCTGCCGCAGTTACCAAGCCTGCACCGCCGCCCAAACCGGTGAGAGCAACCGTGCCTGCATTTAAGCCTAGAGCTGTTAAAGCACCAAAGCCTGCATCGGTGCCAAAGCCGGTAAAAGCATCCAAACCAGCTCCCAAGAAACCTCCCACACCGAAACCTATCCCCAAGAGATCCACACCTGTGGTGTCCAGAGGTTCGGTGTTCCTGGAGGCTAGCTCTGAAGAGGAAGATGTACTGCCCATGGAGACAGAACCCACAGAATTCCTGGAATCTGACTCTATGGAACAAGAATACCCCGTGTCTGAGGAGTCTAACCCTTCTATGGAGATGGAGACTGCTATGGCTACAATCAGCACACCCATCACTCCCAGACAGCACTTTATGGCCAGTGCTACCAGCATTCCTCCCATAGCTCCTCAGAGTGGACATATAACTCCTAATGAACATTCCATGGACCCTGTCACTACCCGTGACAATGTTCCCCAAGACCCCACGGGCGTGGATCCCCTACCTCCAGGATGTGTACCAACCGTGGAGGATCCCACCACATCTGCCGCACCAGTTTCTGGAGATGCCGATTCATCCAGTGATGTTCTGATGATCACTGCTGCTGTCACCACCTTGGCGACCCAGGTGGAAGCACTCACCCGTACTGTACAGGATATCCAGGGCGACCATAATTCCTTGGTGGTACAGGTACAGGACACCTTGGCTACTGTCTACAGCCGTGCTGCAGATCCGGCAGACCTCCAGCATCCACCAAAGCCCCCGTTGCATCCTCTGACCTCTGATGGCACATCAGAAAACAAGGATGACCTGCAAACCAGTGACCTGACCCAGAGTGAGACCCCCAAGGTGACCAGTAACAGCTCCAGAGCAAAAACCCGAAGACGCCAAAGAAAGAAGCGTTCCTAGGCTGGAGTTCCGGTCACTTAATCGCCCGGAGTGCGATTTCTAAAGTGGGGGGTACTGTCAGGATCGTACCTGTCCGTTCCTGCGTGAATCCATGCAAGTGGCAGCTGCATGAAAGGTGCTGCCCTTCTACTGTGAACCAGCTAATAAACAGTTAATGCACCTAACACACACATACCTCAGGTCACGTGACACACCCATGTGTCTAACCAATAAAAGTTCCTCCTACCTTCCCACAGGGCTTCATTGTTGTCTCCTGTTCCTATGAACAAGACCTGCAAACATCAAGCTCCAGAAACCTGCTTTCCCTATCCACTCCTCGTGTTTCCCCCTGCTAATCCCACCGTGCTCTCCCAGGAGCACAGACCCTTCCCAACGTGCTCTCCCTAGAGCAGCTACCCTCGCACCTGGACTCAAGGATTGCTTTCCCCACCACCCTCAGCCAACCTGTGAGTTCCAGTGTGTCCTGTCCCACAGCCCTCCTGTGTGATTCTCCTCTCCCACGAACTGTGTGCATCCCCGAGACCTGCATATTGGGCTCATAACCTGAAAGGCAAGTACCTGCAAGGTATTAAACCTGACAGGTTGAGTCTCAGAAGGTAGGGTGTCACAACCATAGAACCCCGAATTGAATGCAGGTCTCTTAAGCAGGGCCCTAATTTGTCGTCCAGGACCACCTTGAGGATGCTTAGCAGTCTGGGGGGGTCATAGTAGAGGCCACCAGGAAAGGAGCAACCTCCATAGGTTCTTGGTCTGTGGGGAATGTGGGCTCCACACCCATGGGTTCTTCCTCACTGGGCTCAGTAGGCAGTGTCTCCATGTACTCGGCAATCGAGTCCTCCTTAGAACTCTCCTCTGAGGAGACCACACTGGATGCAGGCCTCCTGGGTACAGGAGTTCTGCGAAGCTTACCAACGTTGGTAGCCTGACGAGGCTTGACAGCAGCTGGAGTCTGGCGGGACTTGGCAGCAACTTGGCGAAGCTTGGCAGCGACTGGAGTCTGACGGGATTTGGCAGTGGCTTGGCGTGGCACAGGACCAGCAGCTTGGCGTGGCACAGGACCAGCGGCTTGGCGTGGCACAGGAGCAGCGGCTTGGCTTGGCACAGGAGCAGCGGCTTGGCTTGGCACAGGAGCAGCGGTTGGAGGTTTAGCAGGTCTGATGGGACAGAGATCTATTCGGTGCAGATCTGACCCGCAGTAGAAGCATTGGTTCAGCCTTCTACGCCTTTCTCTCTGTGACTCCACAGAAGGTGCCTGGGCTCTGCATTCAGGTGGAGAGCGATTAGCCTCAGCTGGTTGCTGCAATGCTCTGCTCTCTGGTGAAGGCCAGACAGGGCCAGGTGTGAGAGGTAAACAGTCCATGAGATTCCATACATCCTCTACCACAAGAAGCAGCTGATAAGCAATGTCCTCCAGTGCATGTATTACCCCCACGGGCCTGGTGTTTGGCTCTTTCATTATGTCGGGTTTGTGCCAGGAAGGAGCCATGGCATGACCTCAGTGTGTTGTTATATTCCCAAGCACTGGGGGTGAGCAGGCAGAAAGACACTGGAGACAGTATATGCACAACAAAGCTTGTATTGTGGGATGTTCACAGCAAACAGTCCAGCACAGAACAGATAGTAACACAGGCAAGTGGATGGTGAGCCACGTAGTCTCTGTCTAGTTCCTCTTTAGGGGAAGCAGGAGCCTTTGGTAATAGTACCTGATAGAAGGTCTTCCTCCTGGAGAGAGCTTGAGGGCTGGAAGGCACTTGAGAGTCTCTGGACCCACTGGATAGTGGGCAACGCAGTGGATCTTCCAGCAAGCAGGAACCATGTAATGCAGACACAGCATGGATGGAATGCCTGGTGTACACGGCAGAGCGGAAAATACAGGAACATACAATAAGAGGGAGCTCTCAGGACCTCTGACATTAGGAAGGGAAAACACAAAATGAAAGAGCAAAGGGGAGAAGGGTGTGGTCTGGTTTTATGCAGAATCCTCAGGTTCAGACACAGGAGTTAACCCTTAGGTGGGAAGCAGGTATAGAGAGCTAGTGACCCAGGCTGGCCACAGCAGGCTCTCAGGGCTGAGGCATGACACTCATCACGGGGCTTGGTCTGCCATAAACCATACTATGCTAGGCTATCGCCATTGAGCGGATAGAGATAATCCTCCCCTATTGCCCAATATAGATGGATTGTAGGGATATGGGTTTAGAGGTATAGGTGGTCTCAAATAGAGTGTATAAATACGAATCCCTCATTGAGACATGAGAGTGACCTATCGATTGGATGAGAGGTCATCTAATTGGCTAAAACCAATCGGTTTGGGATGTTTTAACACGACCAATCGGAAAATATACCTGGTAAATAGCAATAACAGTCGGAATAACACGACTAAAGACCTATCCGATCAAGAGATTTCAAAAAAAGGGGAAATCATCACAGGGCTTGATCTGCCATGGGCCATGCTATACTAGGCTGAGCGGATAAAGACAGTCCTCCCTAATTACCCATATAGATAAATGGTAGGGATAAAGATTTAAAGGCAAAAGGTGGTCTTAAATAAAGGGTGTAAATGAGAATCCCTCATTGAGACCATGTGGAGCCAAAGATCGTATCTGTTGGGTCCACCAGCACTCTCTGCGGCGTAATTTCAAATCAAAATCACCCTTTCTAGGGGATGGAGTCACCAACTCCAATCTTCAGAACCTGAGCGATCTGCCGTTGTTGTCATGATATTGTGACAAGTGACGTGATATCGGAGTCTCTTGAGCTCGATTAACTGAATGAACATGCTCCATGATTCTTCTCTTTAGGGGAAGCAGGGTCTTGCCCACATATTTCTTTCCACAGCTACATGAGATAAGGTAAACCAAACCTGCTGAATTGCAGTTGAAAAAGGACTCAATTTCAAACTTAACTTTATTCTGGGAATCCATAACATTTTTAAATGTTTTCAAAATATAACTGCAGGCAACACATCGACCACATTTGTAAGTGCCCCTCAGATCGTGAGCAAGCCAGGTAGTCGGTTTGACTCTAGGTGAAGCCTGATGGTGACTATGAACTAACTTGTCTCTTAAATTATGACTACGTCGCTCTGTCATAGATGCCTTAGTTGTGAGTACAGTACATCAGCTAACTGGGGATCAAAAGTTAATAATGGCCAATACCGATCTAATATGTCCCTAACTGGATACCACCCGACATCATAGGTGCCAATACATCTGATTAATTTAGTATTAGGTTTTTTGTGGTCGGTCAGTAGATCTTCTCTTGACATTGTTATTGCTCGTTGATAAAATGTCTCAAACCGATTGGTCCTAGACAGTCAGATGACCTTTCATTCAGTCGATAGGTCACTTTCAAGTCCTCTGTAGCATCATGCCCGATGAATACCTTTGCTTCCTGATGGATAACGATTGGCTAAATCCAGCCATGTGATTAGGGTCTCCTGCAATATATACAGGGAAAGTGAATAGTGCTATCAGATTTACTTTGACTCCCGATGAAGCCAATGTTGTGATCGACGAAACACACGTTTGTGTTGAGTGGTGTTTTTAAAATGTCTTTGAGCTAGAGTTAGGAGGCAAGAATTGTGGATTGTCGTTATTCAGCAGTTTTTTGGTTGCTGGCCATTGCTATTAATTCTATACATGGGATCAATTGTTCATTTTAGCAAGCAAGCTTATAGGACATTTAGCCTGTATAAGTATTTATGAGCTAGTACTCCAAAATTACATTTTGCTGCATTGCTATCTAGATTGTTGTTTGAATAATATGCCCATTTCGATTTTTTTTTTTTTATTTCTATGCCTATTTCAATTCTTTGCTGCGGAAGCATGTATTAATGTATGCACAAATATGGCCATGAATCTTAACAGTCATTGATGGGTTTTAGTGAATATCAAAGCCAAGCGTGCAAGTCCAGAACTGACCTCACTGCTACACTTGTAGACTCTAATACGCCTAACCATAGCTCTTTATCGTGTATATGTTTTTTATGCGTTTGTTTTTTCCTTCTATCGTAATTAATAAAAGTTATGTTTTATAATTCAGTGTAACTGTAACACTTCAATGTTCTTGAACCCAGGACATACTTGAAAACGAGAGAAATCTCAATGTATCCTTCCTGGTAAAATCCTTTATAAATAAATAAATAAATAAATAAATAAATCCTGATGTTCGTTTGAGGAAGTTTTACTTTCTCTTCTTTTGGTCCACACATATTATATACTGTTTTCCCCCGCCATTAAATGGACTTTCTAAAGATACCATTATTTCCATCATATCGTATAATTTACTATAAAAAAAATTATGAAAAAATGGAAAATACACACTTTTTTCAAAAAAAATTCTGAATTTAATCCGCCAAAAAAGACCCATGCTAAATAGTTTCGAAATTTTGTCCTGAGATTAGAAATACCCTTTATACATGAGTTTATTCTGACCATTTTATGCTCATAATTATTAGATGCCAGCTTAAGTCCTATTTAATTAAACCCCCCCAGACAATTTTTTTTAAAAAATATACAACAATTTTATTTATTTAAATTTTTTTATTATTTTTTTTACACCAAACCTGGTCATGTTTGGTATCATTGGGAAGGCCATGATCATGACCCTCTACAGATCCCCCTATCTTCACTTGGCAGCTAGGGGGTTAACTGGCCCACTGACATCCTCACACATATGGTGAGGATGTCAGTGGATGGGAGGTGATCCGGAGGCTTGGCTGACATCCTAGATGTCAGCCACCTCCGGGTTTGAATCGTGATTCGGTGTTGATTGGTGCCAAGTCATGATCCGGCAACATAGGAGTTAATGCCTGCCCTCTGTCCCGCCTCTCCCCCCTACAATCCATCCTGAACGCCTCCGCCAGGCTAATTCACCTCACCCGCCGCTCTGTCTCTGCCGCTCCCCTCTGCGAGTCCCTTCACTGGCTCCCCATCCACTGCAGAATTAAGTTCAAAATCCTTATCCTTACCTACAAAACCCTCACTAACTCAGCGCCCCACTACCTGTCCTCACTAATCACCAAATACACCCCAGCCCGCTCCCTAAGGTCAAACAGTGACCTGCGCCTAGCTTCTCCCCGCATCACCTCTTCCATGATAGACTGCAGGATTTCTCACGCGCAGCCCCCACTCTCTGGAACGCTCTCCTCGTGCTGTCAGACTTTCCCCTAACTTCTCTTCCTTCAAACGCTCCCTGAAAACATTGCTATTTAGGGAAGCCTACCACCCAACTCACTGACGCAACCATCAATCACTCTCACCTTACAGTCCTCTCCTCCTGTTTCCAACCCCAACCCTCCTAGATTGTGAGTTCCTACGGGAATAGGGCCCTCATCTCCTCCTGTACTGTTTGTCAAATGTTGTTCAATGTATTGTAACCCTGTCTGTACTGTGCTTATTGTACAGCGCTGCGGAATATGCTGGCGCTTTATAAATTAATAATAATAATAATAATAAAAAATGCAACCCTCTCCCCTTGCCAGCGGTGCAATTTGTTTCTTTCTAGCCCTAATGGTTGGGGAGATAGAGGGCTCCAAAGGAGCCCCCCTACACTTCCTAATTTTTACTACAGGCGCCGGAGGGCACCTTTTGATGACTTCATCACGCAGCATGATGAAGTCATCGCACTGGCAGGGCCCCCTGAAGAGGCCGGGCAGGCTTCCAGCCTGCCAGTCCGCCGCGGGAGCCCACTGAGGAAGGTAAGTATCCGGCGGGAGCGAGGTTAGGGGACCCTGATGTACCATGTACGTCCACGGTCCCTAAGGGGTTAATTTATTGCACTTATGTACTGGCTGGGTGTAGTAGAGGCAACATCAGTGCTCTATAACCATGAAGACACAGGTTCGAATCCCAGCAAGAGCACCTCTCCAGTAAGTGTCCTTAGGCAAGACACCTAGCGGTACATACTCACCACCCAGGACATCCTTGAAAACGAGAGAAATCTCAATGTATCCTTCCTGGTAAAATCCTTTCTCAAAAAAAAAGTGTAATCATATAATAGATTAATCTAACCCCACCTAATCATCCCATACGCAGCTTTGAGCAACCCACCGCTTCCTTGCTCCACTGGCAGAGGAGAACTGGGAACAAATAGTTCTCAGTATTTCTCTGTGTATCCCTCCTCCACCCCAACCAGATCTCACTTGGTCAAGTTCTTCTCTGTCTCCATGTAGTCCTATGGACTCCAGGAGCTGATAACACTTAGAACTTAGATAATTTACAGCTGATAATAACACCAGCAACTCTAAGCGCCACAGTGTTATCAAGTTGCAGCTGGACAGTATTGCGACTTGAGCTGCTGTCAAAGTGGTTCAGTCTTAAAACAGACGTTAAAGGTGAGCCGCAAATGGATAACGGCAGACGCAAATTTGCCTTTAATTGTTGTGATCAGGCTTCAAGTCTATGGAGTTACTAAGTTTACAACAGCTCTCATTAACTTTACAGCAAGTTTGGAACACAGGCTTCTCTGTGCATCTTGAGAAGAGCTTGGACAACACCTCTGGAAACCCCTGTGTGCTATACAAAAAAATACCTGGGAAATACCAATCTTAAACATAAAATACGCAGAAACTAGCAATCATGTCATGACAGCCACACATAAACACAATATTTGGTGCAACTAATTTTATTTGTATGAGTCTAAGAGCAATGTAAAGTACATTTGATATTTTGGTATATAGTATTAAGTACATCACAACTACACATAAAGGGCTCTATTACATTCTTCGAACAAATTCGTACGCGCAGCGCAACTTTTTTTGCGCGCAGCGTTCAATGTTATGCATGAAAATTAACATTGGTATTACGATCCGAATACATTTTAGTCATCCGTCAAAAAATATTGCGCGTAAAAAAGACGCGCAAAATGAAGAGAGATACGAGCGCAGTAACGTAGCGCACGTAAATCTGTGTGCGGACTGTTTTTTTAGTGGGATTCAGCCAATCAGAATTAAGAACCTTAATTGACATTAATTGACCTTAATTAACTCACTTAAGTTTTTGCGCCTGTCAAAGTAAATCTGAGTATACATGCTGCAGCAATTATAAAAACATGCACAAATTCTCAATTTTATTGTTTGGGTATGTGTAGAATGTGTAACTATACTGAGCTGTATTTTTTTTTGTGCTGGTGTATTTCGTTTCGACCAGTACGTTCAGATTTGACATTAACACCAGCTTTTCAGAAACGTTAAAATTATGCGGACAAATGTCGTTTGTAAAAATTTGCGCATTGATTGTAATACTATCCGTGTACCAGCGCACAAACGCATTTGTGCTCACAATGTTAAGTATAGCTTGCGCTCACGACCTTGCGTTCGCGCAGGGTCACTCGAGTTAGATGTTAACGCACATCGTATGCGCGAACGTCGTAATACGATGTTCAGCGCAAAGGGTTTTGCCCCTCTGTTAATGCGCTTTTGCGCGCGCAAAAAAATGGCGAAGAATGTAATAGGGCCCAAAGGTTGTAGACAAAATAATATTAATGCTTTTGTTGTTGTTGATTGTTGATGTTATTAAATAGGAACTATACATGTATTTGATCAAAATATTAACTCAAAGGTTCTGATTTGAACACAACAGTAGATACAAAGTCACATACATTTATAACAGTATATCTTCATTTATGATAAAAAGGATTGAGGTTCAGTGACTAAGGGAGGCAACAATATTTCTTCAGAATCTACACACCTTTCTATGTACTGTTAGGGCTGAATAATACTTAAGGGATTATTCACTAACCTCCGAATTGGCCCCGAATTGCACAAAACTGAATTTCACCGTTCGGTGCAATTCATCTACTCACTAAGCTGTCAGTTCACCGAATACAGGTGAATTGACAGTGAAATACAGTGCAATTCGGCTGCATTCAATGGCACCAAAATTGTCCCATAGAAGACTATCGTGTCTTCTATTTACAGAACGCTGAATTGCACTGAAAGTGCAGCAAAATGCCCTGATTTTCAGGGTCTCTAGTCAACAGGTCTAAACAGGCGAATCCCATAGATTTCAAGGTAAAAAAGTAATAATAATAAAAATAATTTTATATTTTATTCTAGAATGTTTTTTCTTTTTACTTTAATAATTGACCTTTTTGTATGTTTCTAGACATTTTTTTAAATAATTTTTTAAAAGACATTTTTTATTTTGTAACAGACCTTTATATTATTTTTCAAAGGACCTTTTCTATTATTTATATACCTTTTTACTACATTTTTATTGATTGACACTCTTAGGCTGGGGTCAGACGAGCGTGATTTCTACGGACTGTACGTCCGTGCAGTACGGACATCGTCAGTACGGAAGACGCAGTAGTGGTCACACAGTCCGTTTTTTCACTGAAGTTATTTTTGACGGATGTAGGAGGGAAAAATAAATTACAATGAAAAAACATTCTGTCCGTCAAAAATGCTGGACGTATAAATGCAGTCCGTCTGACCATGCTCCATCACTCACACACAAAGCTATGCAGACGTTGTGGACGCAGCGCACTCCGCACGTCCGTTCTAGCAGTATTACGTTCTTGCCTAACCTGCGTCCGTTTGCCGCGGCCGTTGTGCGTCCGCAGTTCAGTGCGGACGTACTTCATGTGTCGGGCTCCAATGGACTTACTTTCATGCTATCACGGACGTACTTTTAGGCGCAATCACGGACGTGAACACTACGCTCGTCTGACCCCAGCCTTATTAGGAAAATGGGAGACCTATTTTTTTTTTTACAGTTTGGCGGAATTTGCCAATGCCGATTCAGTAATTAGGCTCAATTTAGAGGTTATTGGCTCGATCCGGGGTATTGTGCCGTCGTCTAAGAACTTCTTTGGCGACTCCAATTACAGCCAAATACAGTGAGCATTCGATAAATTCACCATATTTTCGACGAAATGGAATCGCCGAAGTGAGTCAAAAAGCATCGAAATGCAAAGCACCAACATTGTATGCAATATCGGTGCTTTGTGAATAGACCCTTTAGTGTAAGAGGCAAGTTCAGCCTCTCTGTTTATAATTATAACTTTAGGTTTATAACTCAAGTACCACACAGAAAATGCTGGTCAAGAGAAGCCTGACGGGTGTGCTGGTATTTTCTAGATATTAGCTGATCATGATCAGCTTAATGGAGTTATATGAGACCACAACTCTCAAGGAAAAATTTACAATTTTTTATTATATATTTTCTCCAACATATTAAACTATTATTACTTTTACTAGCAAGACAATGCTCAATGAAGACATAACATACCCTTATTATATATTTGGTAACATATACCTCACATATAAAATAATATGATGTTTGGAGCAACAGGAATCTATAATATATACTATACATATCTACCTCACCGGTCACATTTCTATTATACAACTAGAGTGCATTTGCATTCTACTGACCTCTGCTTTATATCTGTCACGGTCCACCCCGTGTACATGTCTTGCACACCTGGATCTTAGAACTTTGCCATGTATCCTCCTTTTCTTGGATTCCGTTCCAGGTTTTACCCAGGCCCTGCACCTGGACCAGGCTCCTGGAGATCCAGCCTGGGTCTTTTCTAGCCCTGGACTGCCAGCTGAGGCCTATCTGTGTTTAAGCCTCCTTAAAAGGCAGAGAGACCCAGCCAACAGTGGGTCTGCATTGCGCTCCCTGACTGAGGTCACTTGGTTGTGTGCAAACCTGCTCTTTCTGTACCAACTTATCCAGTTACCATCTGTCTACCTGTGGATTACAGTTGTTCTCACCGTCTGACCTTTTGATCAAGGTACCGCTGTCTAGATTTATCCTTGGTGGGCCCTGTCTGCAGTCTAGGACTGCATTACCCACAATCCACTGACTCTCCAAGAGCTCTCCCTGGACTTTATTTCTATTTCCTTTGTTCATTTGCCTGCAGTTAAGGACCATTTATGTTTTATTAAAGAATCTGCTTTGTGTGATTCCTGTTTGGCCTCCCCTCTGTGTCGCCGCCTGCTGGGCTCATACCAGAACCGCGCACGCCTCGTGACGGAATACCCCTTCTTATTACGAGTCTGCGGTGATACAGGCGGTGGTGGCATCCATGAAAATGGCTGTGGAGAACTTCCTGCAGCAACTGGACTCTATGTTGCTTAAAGTGCTGCAAGGATTAAGGGGCACCTCACCTAAGGTGCGCTCTTCCACTTCTATGTCTGGCTGCAGGAGACCCTTGTCTGAGGAGGAATGCTCCAGGAGGAGGTCTTTGGGACTGTGTTTCTATTGTAGTGCGGGCTCACATTTCATATCTTCGTGCCCTGTGCGCCCACCCAAGCCATCGCCCCCACACAGACCAGAGTCAACCCTGTTCCTCCGGCTTCTCAACTGGTTGCTCCTCCTCTGTGCATACTAAAAGCAAAAAGACATTACCTGCTGAGTCCTTGCCATCAAAGTTTAAGCGAACTCCAAGTGCCAAAACTCGACAGCACCCTGTCTCTGCCAGCCCTCGCCAAGCTGCTATCAAGCCTCGCCAGGTCACGGCCAAGTCTTGCCCAGTCTCTAATCCTGCCAAGTCTCGCCAAGCTGCTGTCAAGCTTCGCCAGTCCACAGCCAAGCCTCGCCCAGTCTCTGCTCCTGCTAGGCCTCGCCAGGCTACCACAGTTGGCAAGTCTCGCCACACTCCGGTACCCAGATCTAAGAGGCCTGAATGTAGGGAAAACTTCTCTGTTGAGAGTACAGAGGATGACTCCCTCTCTGATTTCTTGGAGACCCCGCCATCTGAGCCTGCTGACGTTGAACCCATGGACATAGAACCTACCTTGCCCACAGATTCAGAGCCTTATATGCCCATGGAGGTTGCTTTGACACAGACTACGGAGGTCGCTGCCCTGCAACCCGCAGGATCTCCAGAGGTCGCTGCCCTGCAACCCGCAGGATCTCCAGAGGTCGCTGCCCTGCAACCCGCAGGATCTCAAGTTGTCGCTGCCCTGCATCCCCCAGGTTCTCCAGAGCTATCACTGCCACGGGGTCGTCGACGCCGCCGAAAGGCCAAGCCGCTCACTGCCAGCAAGAGCTGTGCTGTGCCCAGGTTGCTGCAGAGCCTTGCTGCACCGAGGTCGCCGTTGAACCGTGCCTTGCCAGGGGCGCTGCCCCACCGGTCCGTGCCAAGGGCGCTGCCCCACCAAGCCCTGCAACCAAAGGGTTGCCGCCGAGCTGTGCCCATGACACCTTTCCTGACACTGAGTCTGACAGGGCTGTACTCCTTGCTGTCTTTGAGGACTACCAGAATCCGGGTAGTTGGACTGGCAAGAGGTGCCCAAGAGGACCTGCCCCTACGGGCTACACCAGGATGCCCTCTGGCGTGTTAGTCCGGGAGGAGCGCTTGGCAGTGCTCAGGCGCTGCTCTGAACTCTGGAGATACTTGGACATCTCTTCTGAGGACTCTAGTTAGAGGAAGGTGCTCCATCCCCTGCTCCAGCCTCGGTGCCCAGAGGGCACCCGTCGGGGGGGGCTACTGTCACGGTCCACCCCGTGTACATGTCTTGCACACCTGGATCTTAGAACTTTGCCATGTATCCTCCTTTTCTTGGATTTTGTTCCAGGTTTTACCCAGGCCCTGCACCTGGACCAGGCTCCTGGAGATCCAGCCTGGGTCTTTTCTAGCCCTGGACTGCCAGCTGAGGCCTATCTGTGTTTAAGCCTCCTTTAAAAGGCAGAGAGACCCAGCCAGCAGTGGGTCTGCATTGCTCTCCCTGACTGAGGTCACTTGGTTGTGTGCAAACCTGCTCTTCCTGTACCAACTTATCCTACGTATCCAGTTACCATCTGTCTACCTGTGGATTACAGTTGTTCTCACCGTCTGACCTTTTGATCAAGGTACCGCTGTCTAGATTTATCCTTGATGGGCCCTGTCTGCAGTCTAGGACTGCATTACCCACAATCCACTGACTCTCCAAGAACTCTCCCTGGACTTTATTGCTATTTCCTTTGTTCTTTTGCCTGCAGTTAAGGACCATTTATGTTTTATTAAAGAATCTGCTTTGTGTGATTCCTGTTTGGCCTCCCCTCTGTGTCGCCGCCTGCTGGACTCATACCAGAACCGCACACGCCTCGTGACAATGTCAGAAATCAACCAATGATAAGTTTCAATTAAACTTAGAACTGAACATAGGGGGTAGTAATGCTAAGTCAAGCAGGAACATCTTTGTCAGTGTGGATTACAGTTAGTGCTTTTAGTGTTGAGTTATGGAATGAAATGTACTACGGATGGAACCGGCAGAGCCAGTATGCTATCACCAGGTATCTGGGACTGTTACCTATAACAGCCTTTTACTGGACAACAATGGAACTTAATTGCCTTGGTTGAAAGTGATTTAGCTGACTGGCTCTTGTCACATATTATGTGGTTTTGACGGATGGCATTGTTAACAACAAATGTCCTCCCAAGACTTCTGTATGCATTTCAGATGCTGATGAATGTGGCGCCTAGCAACTTCTGCCATAAGAGGATATTTGTTTTATCTGGAGGGGGCAAGACCTCTTGGTTGAAGTATAACCTACTTGTCTCCCCAAGATCACAGGAGGAGTGGCATTGCCATAGATGTGGCACTATTACTATGCAGTACACTTACGTCTTCGGTTGGAGCGAGGTGTGGAGGCAAAAAAAGTGGATGGAGCTGGAGGTGGATAGGTCTACTGTAACTCTTGGTATCCTGCCCTACATCCCTAAATCTGTGGCACATCATGCCGACTGTCACGGCTCCCACTCACCGGACTGCATTGCGGGTGGCTGCGGGTGCGCGGCGCGTTCTCATGGTCCTGGCTCAGGATCGGGTCCCCTTTAGGGACCCTCCTGGGTCTTGTGGTTTCCCTCGGTGTTCTCCGATGGGTGGAGGTGGCCAGGAGGCTCGGTTTGCCGCGCGGACTCGGCAGTCTCAACTTCCTCTGGCGTCTCTCGCGGCTTGTCGGGGGTGGGGCTTACGGATAGGCGCGCGTGCGGCCAAGACCTGGTTTTATGAACACTAATGCCGAACCCCTCCCAGACACAAGTGACACACCTGCTGCTAGAGGGCAACCCCGGAGCACTGACATCCCTATAAATACTCAGTCTGCGCACTTGTCCTTTGCTGGATAGTTGAGTGTTTTTCTAGCTGAGTACTTTAGTTTCCCTTTCTACGTGTATACTCGTTATTGACCATTGGCTTCCGTACCCGACCTTTCTACCTTCTGGTACCCGACCATTGGCTTCCGTACCCGACCATTCTACCTTCTGAATCCTGACCATTGGCATCACGCACCGACCATTGTACCCTCGAACGTCCTCCTATCGTCCTGTCCTCCCTCGAATTCCATCAATCTCCACATCCGAGGTCCAGTCTCCTCCAGTACCCACCGTGACAGAACTATCCAGCCACAACATCATGGACCCCGCGGACGTATTGGATGCTATCGCTTCCTTGACTCGTCAGGTGACAGTGTTATCCCTTTCAGTACAGGAATTACAGTTAAACCAAATGCAAGGACAAGTCCAGCACCTGCTCCCCGTTTCATCGTTACCCCAAAATGATGACATGACCTAGTCCAGAACCCAGAATCCCGATGCCTGATCATTTCTCAGGACGCCGGGAGTCATACCGGGGATTCCTCATGTCATGTGAGATCCTGTTCGCATTGAACCCCCGCACTTATCAGACTGATTTTGTTCGGATCCGCACTGTTATTTCCCTCTTCTCGGATGAGGCTCAAGTCTGGGCACATAACCTTCTACGTACCGCAGATCCGGTATTACAGTCATGGAACTCCTTTTTGTCGGCCATGAATCTACTGTATGAGGACCCTCATAGATCCGAGTTTGCCCAGGCACAGATCCGGCAACTAAGACAGGGCAGAAGACCCATGGAAGACAACATAGTTGATTCCGCCGACTGGCATCCGAGACTGGATGGAACGACACTGCGTTGGTTAGCCAATTCCGATGGGGCCTGGCCGAGTCCGTCAAAAATGAGTTGGCTCGGGGCGAAACACCTACTTCTTTGGAACTCCTGATTCGTCTTGCTCTCCAAATAGACAGACGCATTCGTGAACGTATACGAGAGAGAACCATGTTTCTTCCACCCTCTCGACCTACAGCTCCTCGCATGTTGGCGTTCTCACCACCTCCAACTGCTCCTACAGTACCATCCGCTGAAGAACCGATGCAACTCAATGCTGTTCGCAGCCGGCTAACTCCGCAGGCAGAAAGTATAACATCAACGTCAGCGTACATAACAACGGTCTGTGCCTATACTGTGGAAAAAATACCCACCTCGTCCGGGACTGTCCTGACACACCGACCAAGGAAGGTATGGCTACATGTTGTCCATCCATTATTTTGTCGACCTCCATGTCTAATGTCCAATCCCCTCACTTATTGGTACAACTTGTTTTACAGTGGGAAGGAAGAACTACAACGATGGAGGCCATGATTGATAGCGGGGCCAGCAATTGTTTCATAGATACTGCCTTGGTTGCTAAATTGTCCATTCCAGTATTGAATAAAAATATACCTGTACATATACAAGTAGTCGACGGTTCTTCCCTTGGTGCGGGCCCTGTTACTAAAGAGACTATTCCTCTTTCCTCAACATTAGGACCCTCCCATAGGGAGCTATTATCCTATGATGTTATCACTTCTCCTGTGTTCCCGGTAATATTGGGCCTTCCCTGGCTTCGCCTCCACGACTCAATCATAAGGTGGTCCTCTGGTCAGCTTCTGTTTCCCTCTCTCCATTGTCGTAAGGTATGCCTACAGGAGGTCACTGCCACGGTATGCTCCATCCTGGATCTACATAAGACACCTTCCAATGTTACACTCCCACAGGTCTATCAATCGTTCAAAGACGTGTTCGACGAAAGGGGGGTGGATGCACTACCTCCACATCGACCATACGACTGTCCAATTGACCTTCTACCTGGCGCTCCAATCCCCTATGGGCGACTATACCCATTGTCAGAACCCGAACTAGTCATCCTTAAAGAATACATAGATGAAAACCTGGCAAAAGGGGTTTATACGTCCCTCTACCTCACCTGCTGGAGCCGGTATCTTCTTTGTGTCTAAAAAAGACGGGGGGTTACGTTCCTGCGTTGATTATCGTGCTTTGAATCACATAACGTTAAAAATCGTTATCCCTTACCGTTAATTCCAGAATTGATGGATCGTTTGAAAACGGCAACCATCTTTTCCAAACTGGATCTGAAAGGAGCTTACAATCTGATTTGTGTAAAGGAGGGGGACGAATGGAAAACGGCTTTTCGTTCCAGATATGGACACTTCGAATACACAGTGATGCCCTATGGGCTATGCAATGTCCCTGCCACATTTCAATGTTTTATCAATGTTTTTTTTCGCGATATGCTGAATCAATGTGTTGTTATATACCTGGATGACATTCTTGTGTATTCCTCTTCTCTAGAAGAACACCGGAGCCAAATGCAACAGGTACTACAGCGCCTACGCTAACATCACCTATTCGCTAAACTTGACAAGTGCATATTCGAGGTCCATACTGTGGAATTCCTGGGTTTCATCATCTGACCCGGTACTATTGCCATGGATGAGAAGAAAACACAAGCTATAAAACACTGGCCTATACCTCTCAACAGAAAACAGGTACAACGTTTTCTAGGTTTCGCTAATTTTTATCGCAAATTCATTCGCAACTTCAGTCGAATTGCCCAACCTTTAACAGCTCTTACTAAGTCTACTGTTCCTTTTCAATGGTCTACGAATGCTACTAAAGCCTTTAATGATTTACGAGAACGATTCTGTTCGGCACCCATCCTCTCTCACCCTAATCCGTCTTTAGCATATTACCTGGAGGTAGACGCCTCCAATAACGCTACCGGGGCCGTCCTCTCCCAGCGTTGCCAAAAAACCAACAACTTGCACCCGATAGCCTTTTTTTCCAAAAAGATGAGTCCAGCGGAGTGTAACTACGATATCGGGGACAAGGAGCTACTGGCCATTAAGCAAGCACTGGAAGAATGGAGACACATCCTAGAAGGATGTATACACCCCATAACGATATATACAGACCACAAGAATCTCGAGTATTGCAAAACGGCTATGTCCTAGACAGGCCAGGTGGGCCCTCTTCTCCCGTTTTCAATTTCATCTCACATTCCGTCCTGGATCACGTAATGGCAAAGCTGACGCTTTATCCCGGCTACACGAGTATCATTCCGGAAAGGATAAAATAGAGGAGACCATTCTCCAGCCACATCAGTTTCTCTCGGTCACTTCCTGTTTACTGAACGATATTGCACAAACCGGACCCCCATCTCCTACGTCGACCGCATTACCCAAAAACCGCATCCTAGTACCAAAGGAGAAGCAACTCCAGATAATGCAGCAATGTCATGATTCCCCCCTAGCCGGTCACGCAGGAAGAACAAAAACATGGAAGTTAATATCCCGTCATTTCTGGTGGCCCTCACTATCACGAGATGTTCGGGACTACGTAAAATCATGTGACGTTTGTGCCAGAACAAAAACCATTCCACAAAAACCCGTAGGACTATTACAACCTCTCCCGGTACCTGAGACGCCATGGTCACACATCACAATGGATTTTATTGTAGATCTCCCTCCCTCTACAGGACATACCTGCATCATGGTTATAGTAGATCGCCTGACCAAATTAGCTCATTTTGTCCCGTCTCTGAGAATACCCATGGCCAAAGAAACCGCAACGTTGTTTATAGCTCAAGTATTCCGTCTACACGGTATACCGTCTTCCGTAGTCACCGATAAGGGCACCCAATTCACGTCACATTTTTGGAAAGCTTTTTGTTCCTCGCTTAAAATATCGGTTGATCTAACGGACAAACAGAACGAACCAATCAAACACTTGAGACTTATTTACGCTGTTATTCATCCTATCAACAGAACTGGTTGGAACTACTCCCGATAGCAGAGTTTGCCTACAACTCACATACGCACGAATCAACCACTTTTTCTCCATTTTTTTTTCTCACCTATGGCTACCATCCAGCCATGTTACCAGGATTACCCTCTTACGTCTCTGTTCCCGATGCTGCTGCATGCCTCCGTCTTCTAGCAGATGGTCTAGCTAAGGCCCGAGACGCCCTGCTTCATTCCCAAGCCATGTACAAACAGCATGCAGATCGTTCTCGTGCTACCTCCCCGACATATCTCCCTGGCCAAAAAGTTTGGCTATCCACTCGCTTTCTCCAGCTCTCCTGTCCCTCGCGGAAGTTGGGACCCCGTTACATCGGCCCGTTTATTGTTGAGAAACATGTTAATATGGTTGCTGTTCGTCTTCGTCTCCCACCTCGATATTCGTTTCATCCTGTGGTTCATGTCTCCCTCCTGAAACCGTGCCATGCTAACCCCTTCCCTGGCAGGTCACGCATGCCCCCTCCTCCTGTTCTTGTTGATCGTACCGAAGAGTACGTGGCTGGGGCTATCCTCGACTCTCGTTGGCGTCGTGGGGTGCTCGAATATCTCGTTCGCTGGAAGGATTATGGGCCTGATGAGGACTCCTGGGTTCCCTCTTCGGACGTTTACTCCCCCCGCCTTGTTCGGTTGTTTCATGTCTCCTTCCCTGCCAAGCCAGGTCCTTGGCGCATCCGGAGGTTGCGCCTTGGGGGGGGGTTCTGTCACGACGTCCCACTCACCGGACTGCATTGCGGGCGGGTGCACGGCGCGTTCTCATGGTCCTGGCTCAGGATCGGGTCCCCTTCAGGGACCCTCCTGGGTCTTGTGGTTTCCCTCGGCGTTCTCCGATGGGTGGAGGTGGCCGGGAGGCTCGGTTTGCCGCGCGGACTCGGCAGTCTCAACTTCCTCTGGCGTCTCTCGCGGCTTGTCGGGGGCGGGGCTTACGGATAGGCACGTGCGCGGCCAAGACCTGGTTTTATGAACACTAATGCCGAACCCCTCCCAGACACAAGTGACACACCTGCTGCTAGAGGGCAACCCCGGAGCACTGACATCCCTATAAATACTCAGTCTGCACACTTGTCCTTTGCTGGATAGTTGAGTGTTTTTCTAGCTGACTACTTTAGTTTCCCTTTCTACGTGTATACTCGTTATTGACCATTGGCTTCCGTACCCGACCTTTCTACCTTCTGGCACCCTGACCATTGGCTTCCGTACCCGACCATTCTACCTTCTGGAATCCTGACCATTGGCATACGCACCCGACCATTCTACCCTCGAACGTCCTATCCTAGATCGTCCTCCTCCCTCGAATTCCAATCTCCGCATCCCGAGGTCCAGTCTCCTCCAGTACCCACCGTGACACACCTACAATGAAGGTCTGGTGGCGCTTGCTTACCAGATCAATGGTTGCCTCTTTTCCCCCCTCCACTTATATGTTGCCCACCTACTCACACACTTTCAATCTGTCACCAATAATATAGATGCCACCACTGAGCACCCCAACCTTTTCTGGATGGGGGAAACCATTGGGACCCATTCAGATTAGCCTACCGGATTCCTTCCGGACTCGTTTTTATTTCGATAAACTTCTGAAATGCCTATGTTTCACGGCCTCTTTACAACAACAGATGAACGGACAGAAGAACGTCTTCAAATGCCTCACTTCTAGAATCGTATTCTCTGTAAATGGAATATATTTACTCTTTTCCCTGCTGCAGCAACAGAGTCATCGCTGTGTAGGTCTAGTTGTGAATTGGATATCCAGATATTGTTCTTAGATTTTGACTATGCCAAAATCTGCACCCTTACTTATGCTCCATAGCATCTCATACCAAAGAATCTACCTGCAAATTATTCACACAATGGCACAGCACCCCCACCAACCCCAATAGGAGTGATACTTGCTGGCAATGCAGAGAGCGATGTGCTTATATATTTCATAGGTGGTGGTCTTGTACAGCTATTCAACAGTACTGGCAACAAATATATAGAATCATGGCGGAACTTGTAGTGGACCTACCACCTTCACCCTGGAGGAGCTGCTTTTAAGTCATACTTCACTTTGCATCCCTGCTTCCAAAACATACTGTAGTCATTAGCTTATTAAATGTCGCAAGTGACTTATTTCCGATGTACTGGACAGATCCAGTTCCACCTTCCTTTTGAGAATGGCTCCAAGCATTCTGGAATAGAAGAGGAACTCATTTTCTCTGCTGGGGGAATGCTAGAAGAGAGCAACAAATGTTGGTTCTTCTGGCTGTATTATGGTATACCTGGTTGGCCGAGAGGTTGTGAGGTACCATGACTGGGATTTGAAACCTCAGCCCGCTTTCCTCTACAGGATAATGTGTGAAACCTTTTACCTGTCTCTGATCATAATCAAAATATGCTCAAAACTCCTACATCCCCTTCTCGGTGCAAGCCCAACTTCCCTATTACAGCAGCGAACGAGGAATCTTTAATTTGTATTCACCAAACCTATGCACAGTCCGATCAACATTTTATTTACCTTCTATAGTTTTTTTTTTATACATTACACCCTGTACATTTCATTGATCTTATCTGTTATATAATCTTTTTTTATTGTTTATAACAAAACAATTCATCTTTAATCAAGGATTATTCAAGTACATACCAATTTAGCAAGATTTGAGTAAAACTGGTTCCTAAATCGTTGCTGTTCCTCTCAAATGGTCTGAGAAGCTTCGTTACTTAATTTTTAATGTTTCGGTGCTTTAAACATTTTGTAGCTATAGGCATTCTAAGATGATATGTTGATGAATATTTGTTGATGTTAATTATTCGCTGCTACAGTACAATCTGTTTGACAAATCATCCATCAACACAGAACAATATTCCTAACAATATAAGTTTATTAGCAGCTACTGCTACTAAGGTCTTCCGTATTATATCATAAGTAGCATATATGCCACAAATTATTGGCTGTTATGCTATAACTGAACAGTTTATGTCAATTGGAAATTTACCATTACAATATTAGTGCTTAATCCCAAATTTGTGTTTTCAGGTATATGGTTATAATCAAAGTGATATGATCAATGCCATGTCCCACTCAAATCTGGTTGTATGCTTGAAATAAAACTGTATTCCTGATTTAAGAAAAAGTCACTCTCAACTATGTGCATCTGATTACAATCTTCCGCTAACTGGTCAGCGATATATCTGATCTTTGCTGCCTCATCTGACTTTGCACCATCTATTAGCTCCATTGCTTCTTTGAATAAAATCGCTAGATCAACCGCTATAAAAAGTGCAGCAAAGACCCCAGTCACAGCTGCAGCAGCCTGGGCCCCTCGGGCAGCTATCTGGGCCCCCCGAGCTGCATTAGCTGCTAGATTGGCCATGTGAACCAGCCGAGCAATCTCCACTGCTGCATATGCACCTCTTACACCAACTCTGACAAAATCAGTGTTCAAGCCCAATAAATCAGTCATTTCGTTAATTAAAGTATCAATTTGTGTTAACGTAGCCTGCATATTTTCTCTCAAATTGTTGATTTCCTTTATAATCTCCTCAACTTTATTGCATTTAGCCTTAATGTTAAACCTGTCAGCAATAGATGCCGCGGCACCAGTGACTCCCCCAGCAGTAGCCACTGCAACGCAAACGCCTGTTACAAACAGAGATACCCCACAGATGACAGGAGCCAGGCAAGCTCCTACGATAGTGGCAATACTACCTGCTATTCCAAAGGAGCTCCCGGCAACGCTTGCAATGATGGATCCTTTATGGAACTTGTCCACATCATCTGCGATACTGCGCAATTGTCTGATGCATTCTTTTACAGTTTCTACAAATTGACGTTGCAGGTTTCCAAATCTTTCAATGCGTTCTCTGATCTGTAAATGTGAACAGAGGAAAAAAAACCAATAGTAAATTACACACCCAAAAAGAACACACAACTATAACAATCCATGTTCAGTATTTACTGGCGCTTAATTATAACAGCTGCTATTTCTTTTATTTATTTTGCATACATATTTAATTTTCAGATATTCCTTTAATAAATGTAACCACGTTGCAGCATATTGATGGCACTACAAATTGGTGTGCTGTGTGAATCTGTGAAGGTTTCTGCAACAGACATGCGATTAATCTGTGTAATAATAAAGCAATGTTCTATTCAGAGATTTGACACTACAGGTTGCGAATCCCGCTACAGAT
>RXON01003141.1:0-43385 GCA_009667805.1 Leptobrachium leishanense
CGCATATTTCACTGCCACCAAAAATGAGGGACCTCTTTTTCCCGCCACCAATAAAAGACCGTGACCTTTTCACTTACCTTACACAAGGGTCTTTATCAGGCCTTTGATGTTGCCAACGAAAAGGTTGTTCCCGCTTCGGACAAATGGACGCCGTCATCCCTAAACAATTCCTCCTGCCTTGTCACTATGTTCTGATGCTCCAGAACCTTCCCTCCCATCTCCAGCATAATCTTTTTTCGCTCCTGGTTTATCTTCTTTCTCCCGATGTATCCTGCACCCTGCAGTTCCTCCGGCTAATATAGCAATTACGTTAGACCACACTTTCTGAACATCCGGCCATTCCTTCCTGAACCACCTAAGTGTTTCCCGAATCCTATTCTGCAAATCTATAGTTGTCATAGGCCCCTATCATTATATCTGGCTTCCCCCACCTTCTCCTAGATTCCTGTGCTACCCCTAAAAAACTGCGCCCTCCCCATACCCCTCCTTCCTATCCCCCTAATGCCCGCTTTTAGTGAGGCTGACCCTAGGTTCACTCCCATCGTTGTGCCCACAGCGTGAACAGCCGCCCAGTGCACATAGGAGTGTCCCAGGATCCATACTCTCTTCACTCGCTCTGAAAGAAAAAAACCAAAAAACAGAATATTAACGTTCAAACACATACCAATTTTTATCGCGACTGTAAATTGAATCAGGGTTTATATATCTACCCCCGCTTATTCACAACCCTCTCCTCTCTTACTTAGTAAATTATGAAAATACCAGCTAGCCTGCGAAGACCGGTGCCCTTTAAACAAATTCCCTTCCCATCGCTGTTTAATCCTAACTGCTCGCGATCTGCAGAGAAATGAAGGTTTATTAATTTTACTTTTTTCCCCAAAAACAGAATATCCCCTATGTCGTTAATGTAATAGAGCAGCAGGAAATGCTGGCAGATGCTTGGAAATGCTGGCAGAATGCTTGGTTGTGTAGGGAGAGCCTGTATTAGCAGTAGGAAAAGGGAAGTGCTCATGCCACTGTACAGAGCACTGGTGAGACTCACTTGGAGTACTGTGTGCAGTACTGGAGACCGTATCTCCAGAAGGATATAGACATCTTAGAGAGAGTTCAGAGAAGGGCTACTAAAATGGTGTACGGCTTAAGGAGAAAGTTACCAGGAAAGCTTAATGATCTTAACATGTAAGCTTGGAAAAAAGACGAGACAGAGGAGATATGATAGAAACATTTAAATACGTAAAGGGAATCCACAGGTAGAGGAAGGGAGTATATTTTAAAGGAAACAAATATAGCAAAACAAGAGGACATAGTCTTAGATTAGAGGGGCAAAGGTTTAAAAGTAACATCAGGAAGCATTATTTTTACTGAGAGGGTGGTGGATACATGGAACAGTCTTCCAGTTGAAGTGGTAGAGGCCAAAACAGTAATTGAATTTAAGCAAGCATGGGATAGGCATAAGACTATCCTAAACAAAGATATAATCCAGGTAAAGTATCCATGTAATTGAGCGACTAGATGGGCCGAAAGGTTCTTATCTGCCGACATTTTCTATGTTTCTTTCCATCCCAGCAACGTTACAGCCTTTTCCACAGCCGCTATGAATTGCAACCTGGACAAAATTGGTTCCATCCTCATGCCCTCAAAAAAAAAACAAAAACCTATGGCCATTTGCAGGAGCCGCCTCCAAATAACCTCTTACATAAACACCGGGCATACCTCCACTTAACCTCTGTATTACGCTCCAGTCTATGTGTAATATACCCTCCCCCTCTAAGTAATGGATTCCCTTTGTCTTCACATGCCTCTGTCAGCCCCTCGCCCCCCCAGCAACCAAGGTCGCCCAGTTCATGGTTATCTGATGCATGTTATCTGTTCCTAGCTGGATGTGATTACATTGTCTCTGCAACTTTCCTCTCTGTGTGTGTGTGTCTCTTGCACAATGTAAATCAATGTAGTCTCCATTTTGAGTTGGGCCATAAGCAGTACTTCTGCGGAATACTGACTTCAAGGGGAGCAGTCTGCCCGTGGACAGGAACCCCTACCTTACAGCCTCGTTCCTCGAATGCCCTCTGGGTTAAGCTAAATGGGGACTTCTCTAAAGGACCAGCCATTCTACCTAACAGCACCTCCTTCCCCCACTTTTCTCTCAATATTTGGCAGTTCATATGCTGATTTCAACTGCTTCACTTTCCTACCCCCCCCCCCTTCGCTTCACCCCTAATCAGTATCTTGAAGCCTTCCATAAAAAACCCTTACTCCATTCTCCTTATCCTCCATCTTAAGGCTCGCCAGCCCTGGAATCCTTTACCAATCTTTAACCCACGTCTTTAACCCACGTCTACCAATGAAACGGTTTCTTGCTTAGTATATTAATCTATAGGCCCGAAGTTAAGTCAACCTACCCAAAATAGTGAAACAGCATTTGCTAACATACAAAATCACTGTTTAGTTGATAAGCCTCTTCAGATTTAAAGAACACATTTAGATGTGTATTTGGTTAGTAATGGTTATATTCATAAGTCTGGCAGAAACCATCTGGATTAATTTAGTTGCGCAAATGTAAATATAAACTATATAAATATAAACTATAAGGCACAGCAATCTTCAGACAGACACAGGCAAAATTACTGAACCAAATGCACCAATCACATACAAAACAACAAATCACTGAATTCTGGCGAGTTATACCAGAACCATTAACCTATTCATAATTACTAACAAGCCGATACTACACAAAATTAACAAGGGAATACAGTATTGCAAAGTGTAACGAATATCAAAAGCATCTACTAAATAAAACCTACAAATCAATACAATGGAAAAACCTGCCCCTATTTATCCAAGTAATAATAGAACTAGGAATATATATATTTAGCAGACTATATAATAATAGGGAATATATAACAGATTGATACAGCCAGTAATACTTATCCAGTCGTTGGTTTTCATATGCTGATGGTGATGGTAAAATGGAGTTGGCTGTCCAAAAAAGACAAAGGTTAGACTGATTCCTTCTGTCCTCTGCTTGCCCTTTTCTATTACCCCTGCCCCTCCCCTTTCTGTTATCTGCCCCCGAGACCCAATCCCAGCGATAGCCTGAAACAAAAGGAGAACCATAGTAACTCCTCCCAACTTTCAACTCTTTTCTTTAAACAGGGAAATTGCTTAAACTTTTCTCGTTCCCATCCAGTCTCTCAACAGTACCATTCCCCGCACACAGTGAGTTACATTGTAACATTCCCCGCACACACAGTGAGTTACATTGTAACATTCTCCGCACACAGTGAGTTACATTGTAACATTCTCCGCACACAGTGAGTTACATTGTAACATTCCCCGCACACAGTGAGTTACATTGTAACATTCCCCGCACACAGTGAATTACATTGTAACATTCCCCGCACACAGTGAGTTACATTGTAACATTCCCCGCACACAGTGAGTTACATTGTAACATTCCCCACACACAGTGAATTACATTGTAACATTCCCCGCACACAGTGAGTTACATTGTAACATTCCCCGCACACAGTGAGTTACATTGTAACATTCCCCGCACACAGTGAGTTACATTGTAACATTCCCCGCACACAGTGAGTTACATTGTAACATTCCCCGCACACAGTTAGTTACATTGTAACATTCTCCGCACACAGTGAGTTACATTGTAACATTCCCGCACACAGTTAGTTACATTGTAAACATTCTCCGCACACAGTGAGTTACATTGTAACATTCCCCGCACACAGTGAGTTACATTGTAACATTCCCGACACAGTGAGTTACATTGTAACATTCCCCGCACACACAGTGAGTTACATTGTAACATTCTCCGCACACAGTGAGTTACATTGTAACATTCTCCGCACACAGTGAGTTACATTGTAACATTCCCCGCACACAGTGAGTTACATTGTAACATTCTCCGCACACAGTGAGTTACATTGTAACATTCCCCGCACACAGTGAGTTACATTGTAAATTCCCCGCACACAGTGAGTTACATTGTAACATTCCTCGCACACAGTGAGTTACATTGTAACATTCTCCGCACACAGTGAGTTACATTGTAACATTCCCCGCACACAGTGAGTTACATTGTAACATTCCCCGCACACAGTTAGTTACATTGTAACATTCCCCGCACACACAGTGAATTACATTGTAACATTCCAAACACGATGTGAGTTACATTGTAACATTCCTCGCACACAGTGAATTACATTGTAACATTCCTCGCACACAGTGAGTTACATAGTTATATGGTCTGAAAAAAGACATGCGTCCATCGGGTTCAGCCTCTCCCACATAACCTACTGCTGTTGATCCGAAAGAAGGCAAAAAACCCAGTTTGAAATATGCAACATACCGGGAAAAATTCCTTCTTGACCCAAGATGGCGTCAGATTTCTCCTTGGATCAAGAAGCTTTTACCCACATTTTAAATATTATATACCCTTAATATTCTGTGTCTGCAGGAAGTCATCCAGTCATTTTTTAAAAGTCTGTACAGACTCTGACCAACCACCTCAACAGGCAAAGAATTTCACAGCTTTATTGTTCTCACCGCAAAATAACCCTTCCTATGCTTTAAGCTACATTTTCTTTCTTCCAGTCTAAATGGATGACCCCTTGTCCTATGTATAGTCCTGTTAATGAATAGGTTATCAGACAATGGTTGATAATGGCCCGTATATATTTATATAAGGTTATCAGATCCCCTCTAAGGCGCCTTTTCTCTAAACTAAACAGGTTTAAGCTTGTTAGTCTTTCCTCATAACTTAACCCTTCCATCCCCCTTATTAATTTAGTCGCCGTCTCTGCACTTTTTCTAGCGATATAATATCTTTTTTTAAGACCGGTGCCCAAAATCACACGGCATATTCAAGGTGCGGCCTGACCATTGATTTATACAGAGGCAAAATTATGTTTTCATCCCATGATTGAACTCCCCTTTTAATGCATGCCAGTACTTTGCTGGCCTTGGCGGCTGCTGTTTGACATTGCACATTGTTACTTAGTTTGAAGTCTATGATTATTCCCAAATCCTTCTCCTGCTTGGATTTCCCTAACTCCGTACCATTTAGGGTATAAATTGCTTGTGTGTTCTTCACTCCAAAGTGCATAACTTTGCATTTATCTACATTAAATTTCATCTGCCATTTAAATGCCCAGTCCCCCAATCTATCTAAATCCCTCTGCAGCGAAGTAACATCCTGCTCACATTGTATCACCTGCTCATACTGTAACATCCTGCTCACATTGTATCACCTGCACATACTGTAACATCCTGCTCACATTGTATCACCTGCACATACTGTAACATCCTGCTCACATTGTATCACCTGCACATACAGTAACACCCTGCTCACATTGTATCACCTGCACATACAGTAACACCCTGCTCACATTGTATCACCTGCACATACTGTAACATCCTGCTCACATTGTATCACCTGCACATACTGTAACATCCTGCTCACATTGTATCACCCTGCACATACTGTAACATCCTGCTCACATTGTATCACCTGCACATACTGTAACATCCTGCTCACATTGTATCACCTGCACATACTGTAACATCCTGCTCACACTGTATCACCTGCACATACTGTAACATCCTGCTCACATTGTATCACCTGCACATACAGTAACACCTGCTCACATTGTATCACCTGCACATACTGTAACATCCTGCTCACATTGTATCACCTGCACATACAGTAACACCTGCTCACATTGTATCACCTGCACATACAGTAACACCCTGCTCACATTGTATCACCTGCACATACTGTAACATCCTGCTCACATTGTATCACCTGCACATACTGTAACATCCTGCTCACATTGTATCACCCTGCACATACTGTAACATCCTGCTCACATTGTATCACCCTGCGCATACTGTAACATCCTGCTCACATTGTATCACCCTGCACATACTGTAACATCCTGCTCACACTGTATCACCTGCACATACTGTAACATCCTGCTCACATTGTATCACCTGCACGTACTGTAACATCCTGCTCACATTGTATCACCCTGCACGTACTGTAACATCCTGCTCACATTGTATCACCTGCACATACTGTAACATCCTGCTCACATTGTATCACCCTGCACGTACTGTAACATCCTGCTCACATTGTATCACCTGCACATACTGTAACATCCTGCTCACATTGTATCACCTGCACATACTGTAACATCCTGCTCACATTGTATCACCCTGCACATACTGTAACATCCTGCTCACATTGTATCACCTGCACATACTGTAACATCCTGCTCACATTGTATCACCCTGCACATACTGTAACATCCTGCTCACACTGTATCACCTGCACATACTGTAACATCCTGCTCACATTGTATCACCTGCACATACTGTAACATCCTGCTCACATTGTATCACCTGCACATACTGTAACATCCTGCTCACATTGTATCACCTGCACATACTGTAACATCCTGCTCACATTGTATCACCTGCACATACTGTAACATCCTGCTCACATTGTATCACCTGCACATACTGTAACATCCTGCTCACATTGTATCACCTGCACATACAGTAACACCCTGCTCACATTGTATCACCTGCACATACTGTAACATCCTGCTCACATTGTATCACCTGCACATACTGTAACATCCTGCTCACATTGTATCACCTGCACATACTGTAACATCCTGCTCACATTGTATCACCTGCACATACTGTAACATCCTGCTCACATTGTATCACCTGCACATACTGTAACATCCTGCTCACATTGTATCACCTGCACATACTGTAACATCCTGCTCACATTGTATCACCTGCACATACTGTAACATCCTGCTCACATTGTATCACCTGCACATACTGTAACATCCTGCTCACATTGTATCACCTGCACATACTGTAACATCCTGCTCACATTGTATCACCTGCACATACTGTAACATCCTGCTCACATTGTATCACCTGCACATACTGTAACATCCTGCTCACATTGTATCACCTGCACATACAGTAACACCCTGCTCACATTGTATCACCTGCACATACTGTAACATCCTGCTCACATTGTATCACCTGCACATACTGTAACATCCTGCTCACATTGTATCACCTGCACATACAGTAACACCCTGCTCACATTGTATCACCTGCACATACTGTAACATCCTGCTCACATTGTATCACCTGCACATACTGTAACATCCTGCTCACATTGTATCACCTGCACATACTGTAACATCCTGCTCACATTGTATCACCTGCACATACTGTAACATCCTGCTCACATTGTATCACCTGCACATACTGTAACATCCTGCTCACATTGTATCACCTGCACATACTGTAACATCCTGCTCACATTGTATCACCTGCACATACTGTAACATCCTGCTCACATTGTATCACCCTGCACATACTGTAACATCCTGCTCACATTGTATCACTGCACATACAGTAACACCTGCTCACATTGTATCACCTGCACATACTGTAACATCCTGCTCACATTGTATCACCTGCACATACTGTAACATCCTGCTCACATTGTATCACCTGCACATACTGTAACATCTGCTCACATTGTATCACCTGCACATACTGTAACATCCTGCTCACATTGTATCACCTGCACATACTGTAACATCCTGCTCACATTGTATCACCTGCACATACTGTAACATCCTGCTCACATTGTATCACCTGCACATACTGTAACATCCTGCTCACATTGTATCACCTGCACATACTGTAACATCCTGCTCACATTGTATCACCTGCACATACTGTAAATCATCCTGCTCACATTGTATCACCTGCACATACTGTAACATCCTGCTCACATTGTATCACCTGCACATACTGTAACATCCTGCTCACATTGTATCACCTGCACATACTGTAACATCCTGCTCACATTGTATTACTTTTCCTAGTTTTGTGTCATCTGCAAACACTGATACATGACTTTCAATGCCTCTCAAGGTCATTTATAAATAAATTGAATAGTATTGGTCCTATAACAGACCCCTGAGGGACACCGCTTAGGAACTGGTGTCCATCTTGAAAATGTACCATTTATGACCACTCTCTGTACCCTATCTTTTATCCAGTTTTCTATCCAAGAACAAGTATTTTCATCTAGACCATTTTTTCTTAATTTAAATAGTAACCTTTTGTGTGGAAACTGTGTCGAAAGCTTTGGCAAAATCTAAGTAAATCACATCCACTGTGACTCCCTGATCTATACTGACACTATCACACTGTGACCCCCTGATCTATACTGACACTATCACACTGTGACCTCCTGATCTATACTGACACTATCACACTGTGACCCCCTGATCTATACTGACACTATCACACTGTGACCCCCTGATCTATACTGACACTATCACACTGTGACCCCCTGATCTATACTGACACTATCACACTGTGACCCCTGATCTATACTGACACTATCACACTGTGACTCCCTGATCTATACTGACACTATCACACTGTGACTCCCTGATCTATACTGACACTATCACACTGTGACCCCTGATCTATACTGACACTATCACACTGTGACTCCCTGATCTATACTGACACTATCACACTGTGACTCCCTGATCTATACTGACACTATCACACTGTGACCTCCTGATCTATACTGACACTATCACACTGTGACCCCCTGATCTATACTGACACTATCACACTGTGACCCCCTGATCTATACTGACACTATCACACTGTGACCCCTGATCTATACTGACACTATCACACTGTGACCCCCTGATCTATACTGACACTATCACACTGTGACCCCCTGATCTATACTGACACTATCACACTGTGACTCCCTGATCTATACTGACACTATCACACTGTGACCCCCTGATCTATACTGACACTATTACACTGTGACCCCCTGATCTATACTGACACTATCACACTGTGACCCCCTGATCTATACTGACACTATCACACTGTGACTCCTGATCTATACTGACACTATCACACTGTGACTCCCTGATCTATACTGACACTATCACACTGTGACCCCCTGATCTATACTGACACTATCACACTGTGACCCCCTGATCTATACTGACACTATCACACTGTGACCCCCTGATCTATACTGACACTATCACATGTGTGACCCCTGATCTATACTGACACTATCACACTGTGACCCCCTGATCTATACTGACACTATCACACTGTGACCTCCTGATCTATACTGACACACTGTGACCTCCTGATCTATACTGACACTATCACACTGTGACCCCCTGATCTATACTGACACTATCACACTGTGACCCCCTGATCTATACTGACACTATCACACTGTGACCCCCTGATCTATACTGACACTATCACACTGTGACCTCCTGATCTATACTGACACTATCACACTGTGACCCCTGATCTATACTGACACTATCACACTGTGACCCCTGATCTGTACTGACACTATCACACTGTGACCTCCTGATCTATACTGACACTATCACACTGCGACCCCCTGATCTATACTGACACTATCACACTGTGACCCCCTGATCTATACTGACACTATCACACTGTGACCTCCTGATCTGTACTGACACTATCACACTGTGACCCCCTGATCTATACTGACACTATCACACTGTGACCCTCTGATCTATACTGACACTATCACACTGTGACCCCCTGATCTATACTGACACTATCACACTGTGACCCCTGATCTATACTGACACTATCACACTGTGACCCCCTGATCTATACTGACACTATCACACTGTGACCCCTGATCTATACTGACACTATCACACTGTGACTCCCTGATCTATACTGACACTATCACACTGTGACCCCTGATCTATACTGACACTATTACACTGTGACCCCCTGATCTATACTGACACTATCACACTGTGACCCCCTGATCTATACTGACACTATCACACTGTGACTCCCTGATCTATACTGACACTATCACACTGTGACTCCCTGATCTATACTGACACTATCACACTGTGACCCCCTGATCTATACTGACACTATCACACTGTGACCTCCTGATCTATACTGACACTATCACACTGTGACCCCCTGATCTATACTGACACTATTACACTGTGACCTCCTGATCTATACTGACGCTATCACACTGTGACCCCCTGATCTATACTGACGCTATCACACTGTGACTCCTGATCTATACTGACACTATCACACTGTGACCCCTGATCTATACTGACACTATCACACTGTGACCCCCTGATCTATACTGACACTATCACACTGCG
Source organism: Leptobrachium leishanense (assembly GCA_009667805.1). Lineage (NCBI taxonomy): Eukaryota > Metazoa > Chordata > Amphibia > Anura > Megophryidae > Leptobrachium > Leptobrachium leishanense. Next base: position 10,302 of record RXON01003141.1, read on the forward strand.
ACCCCCTGATCTATACTGACACTATCACACTGCGACCCCCTGATCTATACTGACACTATCACACTGTGACCCCCTGATCTATACTGACACTATCACACTGTGACTCCCTGATCTATACTGACACTATCACACTGTGACCCCCTGATCTATACTGACACTATCACACTGCGACCCCCTGATCTATCTACTTCTACTTACTTCCTCATAGAACGTAATTAGGTTAGTCTGACATGATCTGTGTTTCATGAAACATGCTGATTTTTGCCAATTACATTATACCTCCCAATAAATTCCTGAATATTATCCTTAGTAACCCTCAAATACTTTCCCAGCCACAGATGTTAAGCTCACAGTGTAACATTTTCCGCACACAGTAAGTTACATTGTAACATTCCACACACACACAGTGAGTCACATTGTAACATTTCCCGCACACAGTGAATTACATTGTAACATTCCTCGCACACACAGTGAGTTACATTGTAACATTCCACACACAGTGAGTTACATTGTAACATCCCCCTCCACAGTGAGTTACATTGTAACATTCCCCCCTCACACAGTGAGTTACATTGTAACATTCCCCGTGCACACAGTGAGTTACATTGTAACATTCCCCGCACACAGTGAGTTACATTGTAACATTCCCCGTGCACACAGTGAGTTACATTGTAACATTCCCCCCTCACACAGTGAGATACATTGTAACATTCCCCACACACAGTGAGTTACATTGTAACATTCCCCTCACACAGTGAGATACATTGTAACATTCCCACACACACAGTGAGTTACATTGTAACATTCCCCACACACAGTGAGTTTCATTGTAACATTCCCTGCACACAATGAGTTACATTGTAACATTCCCCCACACAGTGAATTACATTGTAACATTCCCCGCACACAGTGAGTTTCATTGTAACATTCCCCCACACAGTGAGTTACATTGTAACATTCCCCGCAACACAGTGAGATACATTGTAACATTCCCCCACACAGTGAATTACATTGTAACATTCCCCGCACACAGTGAGTTTCATTGTAACATTCCCCCACACAGTGAGTTACATTGTAACATTCCCCGCAAACACAGTGAGTTACATTGTAACATTCCCCTCACACAGTGAGTTACATTGTAACATTCCCCTCACACAGTGAGTTACATTGTAACATTCCCCACACACAGTGAGTTACATTGTAACATTCCCCACACACACAGTGAGTTACATTGTAACATTCCCCACACACACAGTGAGTTACAGTGTAACATTCCCACACACACAGTGAGTTACATTGTAACATTCCCCACACACAGTGAGTTACATTGTAACATTCCCGGCACACAGTGAGTTACATTGTAACATTCCCCGCACACAGTGAGTTACATTGTAACATTCCCCACACACAGTGAGTTACATTGTAACATTCCCTGCACACAGTGAGTTACATTGTAACATTCCCCGCACACAGTGAGTTACATTGTAACATTCCCCACCACAGTGAGTTACATTGTAACATTCCCCACACACAGTGAGTTACATTGTAACATTCCCCACACACAGTGAGTTACATTGTAACATTCTCCGCACACACAGTGAGTTACATTGTAACATTCCCCCACACAGTGAATTACATTGTAACATTCCCCACACACAGTAGGTTACATTGTAACATTCCTTATAAAAATGTGTAACTGTGTAGAGGGAGGTTTTCACATGTGATTTTCTTCATATTGACTGATGTGTCAAATCTTTACATTTTTGGTAAATCTCTATTTTATACATTTCTATTATGTAAACGCTGTGTTATTCTAATGTGATGATGCAGTGAAATAAATGACATTTAATTATGAGGTCATGAATCCAGCTCACCCTGAGTAAGATGTGTCGGCGTGTTCGGTCGGCGTTCATATAACCCGTCGTGTTAACGTGGAACATGTAAAGTCTGTGTCTGCAGAAAACATTCATTCTAACACGTTCTTATTTCCTCTCTTTCAGCTTTCACTGCATGTGAGTATGTGACGTGTTCCTGCGTCTCCGTGTGCGCTCAGCGCTGTTTATTAACCTGCTGAATTCTCCACCACACAGTATCCTTTAACCACTCGTGAACCAACGGACAGGAACCATCAACAGCTTTAAGTAGAATATCTCTGTGCAGCTCACAGCCTGATATGTCAAACTGTAGGAGATTATATTTGGGTATATGTGTGTCAGCTTGGAGCAGTGTGTAGTTGGGTAGATATGTGTCAGGATGAAGCTGTGTGTAGTTGGGTATATGTGTATCAGGATGAAGCAGTGTGTAGTTGGGTATATGTGTGTCAGGGTGAAGGAATGTGTACTTGGGTATATGTGTATCAAGATGAAGCTTTGTGTAGTTGGGTATATGTGTGTGTCTGGATGAAGCAGTGTGTAGTTGGGTATATGTGTTTCAGGATGAAGCAGTGTGTAGTTGGGTATATATGTTTCAGGATGAAGCAGTGTGTAGTTGGGTATATGTGTTTCAGGATGAAGCAGTGTGTAGTTGGGTATATGTGTATCAGGATGAAGCAGGGTGTAGTTGGGTATATATGTTTCAGGATGAAGCAGTGTGTTGTTGGGTATATGTGTGTCAGGATGAAGCAGTGTGTAGTTGGGTATATATGTTTCAGGATGAAGCAGTGTGTTGTTGGGTATATGTGTGTGTCTGGATGAAGCGGTGTGTATTTGTGTATATGTGTATCAGGATGACACAGTGTATAGTTGGGTATATGTGTATCAGGAGGAAGCATTGTGTAGTTGGGTATTTGTGTGTCAGGATGAAGCAGTGGGTAGTTGGGTACATGTGTATCAGGATGGAGCAGTGCGTAGTTGGGTATATGTGTGTCAGGATGGAGCAGTGGGTAGTTGGGTATATGTATCAGGATGGAGCAGTGGGTAGTTGGGTATATGTGTATCAGGATGAAGCAGTGTGTAGTTGGGTATATGTGTATCAGGATGACACAGTGTATAGTTGGGTATATGTGTATCAGGATGACGCAGTGTATAGTTTGGTATTTGTGTGTGTCTGGATGAAGCAGTGTGTAGTTGGGTATATGTGTTTCAGGATGAAGCAGTGTGTTGTTGGGTATATGTGTATCAGGATGACACAGTGTATAGTTGGGTACATGTGTATCAGAATGACACAGTGTATAGTTGGGTACATGTGTATCAGAATGACACAGTGTATAGTTGGGTATGTGTGTGTCTGGATGAAGCAGTGTGTAGTTGGGTATATGTGTTTCAGGATGAAGCAGTGTGTAGTTGGGTATATGTGTGTCAGGGTGAAGCAGTGTGAATTTAGGTATATGTGTATCAGGATGAAGCAGTGTGTAGTTGGGTATATGTGTGACAGGATGGAGTAGTGGGTAGTTGGGTATATGTGTATCAGGATGGAGCAGTGGGTAGTTGGGTATATGTGTATCAGGATGAAGCAGTGTGTAGTTGGGTATATGTGTGTCAGGATGAAGCAGTGTGTAGTTGGGTATATGTGTATCAGGATGAAGCAGTGGGTAGTTGGGTATATGTGTATCAGGATGAAGCAGTGGGTAGTTGGGTATATGTGTATCAGGATGAAGCAGTGGGTAGTTGGGTATATGTGTGTCAGGATGAAGCAGTGTGTAGTTGGGTATATGTGTGTCAGGATGAAGCAGTGTGTAGTTGGGTATATGTGTATCAGGATGGAGCAGTGTGTAGTTGGGTATATGTGTATCAGGATGAAGCAGTGTGTAGTTGGGTATATGTGTATCAGGATGAAGCAGTGTGTAGTTGGGTATATGTGTGTATCAGGATGACACAGTGTATAGTTGGGTATATGTGTATCCTCGTGGTGGGGTGTAATACCCCAAAAAAAACTTTTTATACAATGGTTAAAATATATTTCTTATTTAGTCTAACTAGAACAAAACCACAATAAACACAAAAACAACTTTGTAAACATATGATTTGCTCATAGTTATAAACACACTGGTCTGCGGGGAGGCACTGCCTCAAGAACTTAATTATTATCAGTAGGAAGCGACAATCATTAACACAACACTGGAATCATAAGCAGCGGACAATTAATATACAGCTGTCACCATATACACAGCACTGGTGGTGTATGTGAAGCACCAACTGGCCAATAGCAAGTGAGGATGGAATGGTCCTATAAGAAGAACGGGGCCTTATTTAACAGGTATAACCAGGACCGCGTCACCCATCATCCAGTACACAGTGAACGACTCACTCATGATTGAAGCTGCTTCTATGGCCCCACCGTTCCCAAACCACTGGCACTCATGATCCTGCTACCTAGTAAAATTTCTCGTCTTCCTCAACCCCAATCCCTCTAGATTGTAAACTCCTATGAGCAGGGCCTCTACACCTGTTGTTTCCATAATATGTCCGCTTATCTCGTTCCCGTTGGTTGTTGTAAAGCGCTGCGGAAACGGTTGGCGCCATATAAATGATAACAATAATTAAAATAAATTATTAATAACTATATAAGAATAATGTAATGGTGAATAGTGCGACCAATACCTCAGTGCTCCATCACCTGCTACACCAAGAGAGGGTAACACCACCAAACCACCATCTCCACTAGATCAATGACTAATATGTACAATACATAAATATCTCAGTGCTCCATCACCTACTACACCTAGAAAGAGTAACACCACCAACCACCATCTCCATTAGATCAATGACTACTATGTACAATACATAAATATCTCAGTGCTCCATCACCTACTACACCAAGAAAGAGTAACACCACCAAACCACCATCTCCACTAGATCAATGACTACTATGTACAATACATAAATACCTCAGTGCTCCATCACCTGCTACACCAAGAGAGTAACCACCATCTCCACTAGATCAACGACTACTATGTACAATACATAAATACCTCAGTGCTCCATCACCTACTACACCAAGAAAGGGTAACACCGCCAAACCACCATCTCCACTAGATCAATGCCTACTATGTATAATGTATAAATACATCCATGGAGTACACACACAGCACCAGAATGACGCAACCCCATGGGCCACAGTCTCTAACGGACCCAAAAATACATGGTGTAAGCTTATACCTCGGCGTGACGTACCTACAATACAATGAGAGGAGCAGGAGGTCTTCTCAGATAACCCAATAACACTCACAGCTACACCAATATTCCACACTCTCCCTGTGAGCTTGGCATGTGTGAGCTGGAAACATTTGTTTTGTTTTCGCCACATGAAAACATTAAGCCCTAGTTGCCAGGGTTTGTGAGATAGGGGGGTCCAATGACTGCCATATCTCCACTGTAGGTGGCAGCTAGGGGTTAACTTTCAAACTGACATCACCGCATCCATGTGCGATGATGCCAGTAGGCGGAGGGAGATCCCGGAGGCTTGGCCGAAATCCAAGATGTTGGCCACCTCAGGATGAGGACTGCGGTCTGGCGCCTATTGGCGCTGAATCGTGATCCAGTCCCTAAGGGGTTAAAGGCAGCGTCCGCTTGGAAGGGCAGTCTGTGCCCTTCCAACTGGTGCCTGCCTTTTTTTCCTGCCCTTACAGATGGGGAGGGAGAGAGTTCCAAAGGACCGCCCCTCCTCTTTAGGCACCTTCACCGCTATGGCGGGGGTTGCCTGAAATAGACGTCATCGCGCCACTGTGATGTCATCTATTCATGCGGCCGGGGTCCCGAAAGCTGGGCTGACATCCAAGAAATACTGATTGCCGCTGCAATGAGAGGACGTGCAGACAAATCCTCTGCAGCCAAGTCCCCGCTTGGCTGGACATGCTGTGCACTTCCTTAGCAGCACAGTGGTTAAACCTGGATAACTGAGTGCGCTCCAATAAAGCAGACCAGAGTGAGGTGTTTAAGCAAATGAAAAAGGCATCATCGGTGACTGGCTCAACTCTACGCGTTTTGCCATTGCTGGCTTCATCAGGAGTGTATCAGAGCTTAGTGAGGTCATGAAGATAGTTTGCCGCAATTTTTAACATTGACGCCTATGGGATTCCTCTGAATAAACCTGTCGCATGAAACCACTGAACATCAGGGCATTTCACTGACATTTCTCTGCTGTTAAATGTGAAAAGATTAACCATTGCTTCTCTATGGGGGATTTCACTGCCACCGAACATCACTGTATTTCACTGCTGCAAAACAGGCACTGTATTTCACAAAATAATGAAGATTTACCCTAAATCACCAGGCACAACCAGTGTTCAGAGCAGCAAAACACAACTGATGCTTTTATTTCAAAAACACATACAGCTAAAACAGTCAGAGACAGCCCTCTTCAAGATCACAAACAGATTAGATCAACAGATCAAATAACTGCACAGGGGATGGGACTGTTAAACAATGGACAATGAGATTTTCCTTGGATTCTGGCTAAAGCTAGGGAGGAGCAGTGGGGGGAAGGGGGAACGGGTAAAACACAGGAATACATTCTCCACTATACAGAGAGCGAAGTGAGCTAATACTGAGGGAATAATACACAGTCTTCAGGGGATAGGGCATTAATGGACCAAAGATAGTTTATTCTGGGGTAATAAGGCATTATACCCAGACCCCTGAAGGACTTTTCCAGCCCCCAAACAAAACAGATCCATGGAGAAATATTCTGTCACATTACTCCATTAGCTGTCAGTGTAAGAAGGCTTCATCGAATTCACAATCTTTCCTTCTCGTTTCTCTCCTGCAGTCTCCAAAACCTGTAGTGACTGTGACCTGGCCAATAATGCAATCTGCGAGCAGAAGACCGGCTACGTGGTGTGTTCATGTCCTGCTGGAATGATAGGAAATGGACATAAATGCACAAAGATGGTTTACTGCACCGGCTACAACTGCTGCCCCAAGGGCTTCAACTGGGATCTCGCCGGTAAGAAGTGTGTGGATATTAACGAGTGCAGTCAAACATCACTGAATAAGTGCAGCCCTTCAAGCACCTGCCAGAACATGAAAGGTGTCTACCTGTGCAATAAAATCAACAAAGCTCCCTGTCCATTGGTGGCCTGCCCGGACGACCTGGACTGCCTGACCATCAGTGGGAGTGTTCAGTGTGCTGACCCCTGTACCAACTACCTGCCACTGAACGGAGACTCCAGACTGTTCACCATTGATTCGACCGGCAAGTTCATCACTGACCGATACAACGTTGGCTGGTACCGATACACTGGTAACATTGCGGTAAGCATGAAGGAGGGCTGTGTTAATGCTCTGAAGTGTGGCTCCCTGGAGCCCTACAGTCTTGGTGGCCCTCACCCTGCTATTGGGGAGGGGGTGAAGATGGTGCCTCTTCTAATTAATGGCTTTAATGGCTGTTCAACTGGACCCTCCATTCCTGTCAAAGCTTGTCCGGGGGGATTCTACATCTACAAGCTCACTGGGATGTTAAAGTATGACGTCTATTGTACAGGTGAGTGTGAGTTCTTTGTGCGACACAGTAAGGGTGAGGGAGGGGTTACTATACATTATGTCTACTGACTCTTCCTACAAGTCTCTGCCATCTTGTCTGTCACCGGTGGAGGCAGGCATATACTGGCCATAGGGACTACAGTGAGATTCCCGGTCGGCCGATGGCTCAGTGGGCCAGTGTGAATGCTGGTTCACCGCACGACTCATACTGCCCTTAATAGGTGAGGTGAGAACTACCTCACCATCTCTAAAACAGAACAGTCTGCCACAGTCTCATATTTGGGCCCCTGTGCTGGTGTGACCCGCTGCACATCCACCGCACTTTAAGTCATGGTGCACACTCAACCTCAATGCCACTGTGTTTCTTTACCTAATCGCTCTGCAGCAACTCTGGTATCTGTAGAGTGATTGGTTGAGCAATCCAGTTGGTTCATATGCTATTTTTGTGAGTGTTTGCATAATTAAAGTGGGCCGGTCTGGATGATGTCCATGGCTGATTTTTATGTCCCAGTCCAGACCTAGGTGGAGGGTATGAGCCTCGGCTTTCCACAAATGAGGGAGAAATGTCCAATATAAAATACATTCAAATGGTCTACTCCTACGCAAAAAATATTCTTTATTGCAGTGTCTATAACCATCGGCATTTCACAAAACCCCAAAGACTGGCAGGAGAAGCTACACTGTGCACTTCTGTCACTCTTTGGAGTCTGGTTTTAAGAAATGCGGCATTAGTTGACATTGCAGTAGAGATGAATTCACCGGTATTTGTACAACCAGCAAATAATGCTGACACTTGGTTAATAGCCCCTATTGAACTAAAATCTGTTCTAGTTTGTACATCATTTAGCACACCAGAGCTCCGCAGCAATAAAACTCACAGTAATGTGTCGTGGGTGTGACCGTATCTCAGAGCTCCACCGCAATAAAACTCACAGGAATGTGCGGTGTGTATGAGTGTATCACAGAGCTCCACAGCAATAAAACTCACAGTAATGTGCTGTGTGTATCAGCGTATCACAGAGCTCAAAAGCAAATAAATCCCAGTAATATCCTAAACAAAAGATAAATCCAGGTAAAGTATCCATGTAATTGGGCGACTAGATGGGCCGAAAGGTTCTTATCTGCCGACATTTTTCTATGTTTCTATGTTTCTATGTAATGTGCAGTGTGTATGAGCAAATCACAGAGCACCACAGCATCAAAACTCATAATAGGGGGCGTGTCTGGACCATTGACCAAGTTGGCCACACACTGATCATGCTCCTGCTTCCCTTACAATATAGTGCGTCATTTACCGCTTTTACCCTACTATGGTCCGCACTAAAAAAAAACTGGTGATCAGCAGACTCATGCCAAACTTTCTAGCCAGACTGGAAAGCCCCTGGATAGCTATCTGCTCCCCCTGCCACCTCCGAAGATGGTGGCCACCTCCTAAACTCCACTGGACCCTTCTGCCGCCATCGACCACCTGGAGCGCCTCATCACTGCGCTCCCTACTAGAGCTGACTTGACTGATATGTTGCCGACCTCCACAGCACCTTTTACCATGAGATGGAAGTGGTCAAGGAAGAGGTGTCCACCCTATCAACCTGCGTCACACAGTCTGGTTCTGGGCCTTGCTTCGTGCGGACCTCAGATACGGCTGCGCTGTTGGACCTCCGCTGGCTGATGGAGGATCTAGACAATCTTTGCCAGCGGGTAATGTCAGGGTTTACAGTCTCTGAATGTCCTATCCGTCGGAGGACTTATTTGCCACCCTCCAGGCCCTTTTCAGTCTGATCCTGGGCTTCGGCTCGCACACCCTGATCGCCCTGGACAGGGCTCATAGATCTTTGTGGCCTAGACCTCAGGAGGGAGAACACCTCAGGGATGTCATCTGCTGCTTTGCCGTCTACTTCCTCAAGGAAGCTTTGATGCTCAAGGCACGCACTACTAGATGCTGGGACTATGAAGGTCAGTCTCTGGAGTTGTTCCATGACCTCTCCTGGTTACGGTTGCTACCGGTCGCCATCTTCCACCTGTCACCCAGGCCCTACACCAACGCAATCTCCAGTATAGATGGAGATTCCCCTTTGCTTTCAATGTCCGATGTACTAATATGCTACCCGGCATAAGCCACCAGGTAAGCCACCCAGCAAACGTGCCTCTGTTCCTGTCAGCCCTGGATATCCCTCCCATTGTGGTGGTCGATTGGGAGAAGAGCGAGCCGTGAAGGCCTGGACCGGCTCCCTGACCTCAGCGCCTCCTATGCCGACATTGCGTTAGTGATGGCTTTGCTACGTCCGGCCCTACCACTCTGAGGAATGACCTACCTGGGGTGTGTTTGCCTCTATCCTCTGATTACCTAGTGCCCAGACTTCATTCCTCTCGATGCCCTCCAGTTGCCCCTATTTCGCACCTGTGTGTTGCTCCCATGGTTTATGGTCAATACCCCCATTGCCTGTTCACCCGAGGATCTGCGGTCAACCCATTGGCGGGGTGACTGTTGTCCTCCTTCCTGCTATCCCCCGATTGACGCTTGTCCCGATGTGGCTTGTCTATTTCTCCTGAGCCTGGCCGCCCAGACGTCTCCCTACCCAATGTAGCTAAGGTAGTTGGGACCTTGTTCCTGGATTGCCCACCACTGGATGCTCCATGCCCACAATTTACGTTGCCCCACTCAGAAGATCCATGTGGAAGTCCCCGGGACCTTCCTGTTCTTGTCCGGTCTTGCCCTTTTTGACTTGCTGGCCTGGAAGCTGTTTTACGCCTGACTACCTATGCTGTTGTATGTCTACTCACTGCGTAACTTTGGGTTTGTTGGGGTGGGGGGGCGGACCGTGGATTGACTCTCACCTGGCCTGGTGCTATACTGCCATCTTTGAGAGCGTACCCATCGTCACAGGGCTTTAGTTTGAGGTTTGCTCATGCTTTTGAGTGGTTTGGGGTGGAGGGAGGCGGGGATGTCGTCCACAGCTGGTACGGGAGGTTCTCCTTCCCCGTTGATTGTTATGCTCCCATGTTTTTTTACTGCCCCTGAACCTGCTGTCATTGCAACACAGCTATGTTATTACTGCCTCTCAACAGTTTTTTTCGGAGGGGACCAGAGTGGTTCCTGTCTCACTTTTTTATTTTAGATTCTCTTTTTTACAGTTTTTGCAATTTTCCCTTGTATGTTGTGACAGACCCAAGGATGCCAGGGCTTTTTATTCCTCGGAGAGCGGTTTGGTTGTGGGTGCTTGAGGGGGTTTGGCCCTGTATGGGCATGGAAAGTAGCTGGGTTTGTGGAGCTGGTTTCGGATACCTTTGCCCTCTCGTCTGGCTGGAAACTGGCGTTTTATTTTATTAAGAGACTTATTCCACCAGCTATAGACTATTGGGGAATCCGGAGCGGGTGGATCATATATATATATATATATATATATATATTAATATTATATTTGGTTTTTCAACGTACATCTGTTCACTGTTTGACCCCCCCAGGTAACTGAAGATCACTGATAAGAAGTGTCCAAGCACCTTAGTGAGACATTTCTGGGAATTTTAAGTTACAGGCCACTTGGGATGGACCCTACAAGGTAGTGGAACAGATCTGTGACCTTACCTACCTGATAGCTAAACGTACGGATAAAAGAGTCCAGTGGACTTTTTACGTAAATATGCTCAAAACGTACCAGGAGAGGGCCGAGGATGTAGCCGCCTAATGTGCTCTGGCCGGAGAGGTTTCTGAGAATCTTGCACTGCCCAGAGCGGAATAAGGATGGTATAGAATTAGAGTGAGTTAGGTTAGACTTCAGCTAGGGAACGTGCAGAAGGAGCAGGTCAAGAGGGAAATTAGCCAGCGTATGTAGATGTTCTCCACCGCCCCTAGGTATACCGCAGCAGCAGTACAGATGTGGAGACCCGGGACAGACAGCTTTGAGACAGGTGGCTAACTGGGTACCTGAGTCAGAGAGAGAGACGAGATGAGAAAGGAGATTAGGAAGATGCTCGCTCTAGGAGTCATTGAGCTGTCCAAGAGCCCTTGGGCTTCCCCAGTAGTATTAGTACTGAAGCAGGATGGTGTGACCCACTTCTGTATAGACTATAGGAGACTTAACGACTGCACCATGACTGACGTGTACCCCATACCCCGAGTGGATGAGCTGTTAGACTGCATCGCTCAGGGTAGCTTCTTGACTACCTTTTGTAACAGACTCGGCTGTTTCTGGGGCAGTTGGAGGAGCATGGGGCAGCCTCCTGCCTACTGACTATGGACCAAGGTGCTACCTGGGGTTTGCCATTTATGTTGACTGTGTTTCTGTATATTGTACATTTCTGAATTAGCTGTCTTCTGTATAGTGTACTTTTCTGTATTAGCTGTCCTCTGTCTTCATATTGTACTCTTCTGTAGCTACCCCCTCTTTGACCCATGTAAAGGGTACTGGCAGATTCTCCTGGTCACAGAAGCTATTCCAAAGTCGGTGTTCATCACCCCATTCGGCCTGTACCAGTTCAGGGTCATGCCGTTTGGGATGAAGAACGCTCCAGTGACATTCCAGAGCATTTTAGAACGACTTCTCGATGGCCTCCAGGACTATGCCTGTGCATATCTGGACGAGATCACGATCTACAAGGATGCCTGGGACCATGTGGTTCACCTAGGTGTCATGTTAGACCACATCAGGGCTGCGTGGCTAACCCTGAAGCCAGACAAATGCAACATAGGGATGTCCGAGGATCGGCCGGGCTGTGGGTGACATTCCCCTGAACCTGCTAAGGTTGAGGCTGTCGCCAACTGGCCCACCTCCCAAACAAAGACCCGGGTCTTAGCTTTTCTGGGAGCAGCAGGGTATTACAGACGGTTTGTCCCTGACTATAGTGCGATCGCTAAGCCCCTTACCGACCTGACAAAAAAGAATCTTCCTCATCAGATCTTGTGGTCCCCAGAGTGTGAGACTACTTTTCAACAACGCAGAGCGGCGCTTGTTTCTGTACCCATACTATCTGCTCCTAACCCCAACAAATGATTTTGTGTTCATACAGCTGCCTCTACTTTTGGGTGAGGAGCAGTGCTGAGCTAAGTGGGGGCCAACGGCAGTGAACACCCAGTGGCCTACATTAATCGCAAGCTGCTGCCCAGGGAAGTTGGGTATGCAGCCATCGAGAAAGAGTGCAGCCACGCGTATCCTCTCAATGGAGTCCATAGGACTCCATTGAAGCAGACGCTGGCTGTAAAAGATCTCTGTGCCCGGATATGGTCACATCTGCCAAATGCTGCTTCCTCGCTGGACACCCAGTTTCTCCTCGTGACTCTCACACCTTTCTCTTGTACCTTAGCCGCAGCTTTAATGCCCGGTGCCTGTAGAGAGCCTGGGTAGCACCCCCAGGAATAAGCCGAAGCTGTAGACCTGGAGCCTTTCCTTGGCACAGCGGGCAGTAAATTCCTGGTACTCCAAATCATGAGTCGTAATTTCAAGCTTGGTCAGAATAGAACTGGTTTAATCAAATTGACAAGCACAGATTTTTATGGGGACAGACAGAAGTCATTTACAAATAAACAATCACAACTTCTTCTAGGAGGATCTAATCACATTGATACAGATAATTGCACAAACATTGACCTCTTGGAATGAGAAATCTAATTCCATTAGGTAGACAGTACAGTAACCATTACATAACATTTCTTAACCTAAAACAATGGGTGACAGCAGATTACAGTCTATCCAAACACACAGATAACATTGTAGAAACTCCATTCTGTCTCCAGACATTTAAACACATATTTATCCAGAGGGAAACGGTCACTGTCTGGCAAAAAAAAAAAATATTGAAATCAGCCGGGCTAATAGGAAAAAAGTAGCCCATAAAAGTTCCAGACGCAGCTACAAAAGCTGCATTCGCCTGGTTCAGAGGAACCGGTGACTGCAGAAACACTAAGCACTGTGTGCCATGCGTCTGATGGTTGCAGGAGACGGCAAACAGCCCCAAAATCTCCCGTTTGACTGCTGGGCCATAGTCTGTAGGCAGGAGGCAAACCCACAGCTCCCTCCAAGTCGCACAGTGACAGCGTGTTCTGTCACACCAGCGGTCACATGACCAGCCAGATCTCGCCTTGCGTAGTGATATGCAGGGAGAGACTGGGGGGACTTTTTCCACCAGTCTTTCCCTGCTCCTGCCGGACTGAGGAGGTGGTTGGAGCCGCGGGACAGGAGGTGAGTATACGATTTAATTTTTCTTGTTTTTTGGATGGTGCTAACAGATCCTGCAGAAGCGGAATTCGTTAACACGCAGTCCTGGCTCTGGTTAACTTTTTGTGTAACCGCAGCCAGACGTTAATCAGCGCTGGGACGTTGTAATCCTAACGCTGATTAACACTTTGTGCTCCCCATGTTAAGTATAGGGAGCGCAAAATAGGCTTGTGCAACAATTTTTTTTTCGGTTCGATTCGGTTCGATTTGTTCGGATGTTTAAACTTTTTGATTCGGCTCGTTTCGACCGATTGCTGTTTCGATTCGGTTCGGTTCGGATCGTTTTTCGTGTACAATTTTTTTTCGGAATATTGACCATTTTTCGTATTTTCGGGTCACTTTCCTCGTTTTTTGTATCGACTTTTCGGAAATTTCGGAAATTTACGTTTTTTTCGGAACGTCTGTTCTCCTCATTTCAAAGTGTCTACGATAATTCTGGCGATTCTATCGTGTTTTTTTTTATTAAATAAAGATCCTTTTTTTCTTATGAATAATTGAATATACATTTCACAACTTTATTTAATCATATTAAAATGGTATGAAAGCCAAGGAACAAAAAAAATGAACAAAACGATTTAAAAAACGCTAAACTGACCCGAATGCCACAAGAAACAAGTGATACGCATTTACAAATACAAAATTTACAGAATCAGCGATATAACCGATAATAGTTAAATATACGATTTCCAGAATTACCGAAATGGAACCGAAATCACGAATGGAACCGAAATCATGAATAGAGCGAAAATAAATTTTGATTTGACACATTTCAAGTCCATTCGAAAAATCCGAAAATTTTTCGTTTCGGCTCGGAAAACTTTTCGGATCTATCGGTTTTCGGGTCCGATCCGATTCGCAAAATCGGCCGAATCCGAAGACACGAATCGGGAAATTTCGTGAAAATTCCGAAACCTGAAACGCACATCCCTAGCGCAAAGTACAGTAACAAAAAAACGGAATCAAGAACATGGAATCGAAAAAAGATTATGTACAAAAATATCAGATGCACTCTCTTAGTATCGGGGGTAACCCATGTTAGATGCAAAACAAAAAAGCCTTATATCGAAAGGCAGAGAGACGAGTGCAATTAATACTTATCATTTATTGAAATGAATACTAAAATAAAAGCACAATCTGTGCACGGCTCCATACACACAACAGAACTGGTAATTGAAGCAAGTCAATTAATAAATGGACATGACTGAACATATATATATAAGAGGACCATCCCTAGAGAGACATAATAACCTTTACCGAGGATACTATAATTCCTTATCATGCAGGGAGGACTTCACCACAATTGTAATGAGCGAAACCAGAAGAAATATGTATATACTGTATATGTTGGGTATATGCCACTTGGCATATACCCAACATATATATACATATTTCTTCTGATTTTGCTCATTACAATTGTGCACGTGGGCTAAGCGGGGGTCTCTGTTTTTTTTATTTTTGACCAATTTATTGATGGGCAAGTAACCTGGATTATAGAGGGGGGGGTCCCGGCGGCACCTGGTGCGGGGCAGCTCTCCTCTCACGTGCTGCTGGGCTGACCGAGAGAAGAGTGCGGAGCAGCGCTAGTGGGAGGGACCTACAGGACTGTGTGCTGCAGGTCCTACCCCTCCCCTCAGCGCGCTGCTCCGCCGAGGGGAAAGTTGGGGAGGGATGTGGAAAAATCTGGATACACTGAGCGTGTCGAAACGCGGCGCCGCTTACAGGCGCCACACGTCGATTCACGCTTAGTGTATCTCAGGCTTCACTGTCAGCAGGCGGCGAGGTGGCGCAGTGTTTCTCGTACGCCATCATTCTGATTCCTCTGGAGCTCTTTCAGCGCCATGCACGCCACCCACTGGCCCCTCTCTTCTCCAGCCCCTCCAGGAATCGCATCAGGGTGAGGTGCGCATGTCCGCAGGGCTGCCTGGGCGCAGAGCATCATGGAGGCGGTCTCCGAGCTGCTGAACGACACTGTGCACGTGCCGCGGCGGTTGGATGCGTGCACACCCAGCAGTACGCTGGCTGCACGCGCATTTGAAGACAGCGGCGTGGCGACGGACACGGCGCCGTCTGACTGTTTTATTGTATAGATTCATTTCAATAAATGTTAAGTTTTAATTACAGTCTCGATGTCTGCCTTTCAATATAAGGCTTTTCTGTTCTCCAAAGTACAGTAACCTCGCGCTGAAAAGCACACGGTACCAAACGCCTAACGGGTTATTTAACCCGTTAGCATTTGGTTTGAAAGCGCAGCCCCCACTCTCTGGAACGCTCTCCCTCGTACTGTCAGACTTTCCCCTAACTTCTCTTCCTTCAAACGCTCCCTTAAAACGTTCCTATTTAGGGAAGCCGACCCCCCCAACTCACTGACGCAACCATCAATCACTCTCACCTTACAGTCCTCTCCTCCTGTTTCCAACCCCAACCCTCCCAGATTGTGAGTTCCTACGGGAATAGGGCCCTCATCTCCTCCTGTACTGTTTGTCAAATGTTGTTCAATGTATTGTAACCCTGTCTATACTGTGCTTATTGTACAGCGCTGCGGAATATGCTGGCGCTTTATAAAGAAAGAATAATAAAAATAATAATAATAATAAATATGCGGTAACTACTTGGGCTAACGTTAACGCTCACACAGGTTAGCGCCAAGTATGTAATTTGGCCCAATAGATGCACCCAGTGACACATATAGAGAAAAATATTTTCTATGTAATGTCTGTAGCTAAAGTGTAGCCAAAAGTTGTTTTTGAATGCACACAGGCACACCATTTAGACGCTTGTATCTCTGACCCCATCTTCTATAAAAACGGTTCTGGTATCATTGGAATGGTCAGAATCTGGCCTTTCCAATGATATCCAACAAAGCTGTCTCTGTCATGTCATTTTTGTGTAGAAAAATTAAATATTTTTTTTCTTCTAAAAGCAGAGTCATTGTTTTTTTTTCCTAATAAGGTTAACAATGCCGCTGCACTAAACTATTTTTTTCATATAAAATTTAGTATAGGTGAATTGCTTGTAATAACTCTTTTAATAATATATTTTTATTTTAACTATTATAATTATTTCAAAAATATAATGTAATTAAATACTTAAATTTAATTTTTGAGTATTGCTCTGCAGCTCTGTGATACGCTCATACACAGTGTACATTACTCTGAGTTTTATTGCTGTGCAACTCTGTGATACGCTCATACACACCACACAATACTGTGAGTTTTATTGCTGTGGAGCTCTTTGATATTGTCACGATCACCCCCTACGGATGTTAAGGGGAGCCCTTTAGGTTGCGTAGTATTAAGCCCTTGAGGCAGGTTTGCGGTCTGCTGCATTATGCAGAATCCAGCACACACAGAAACAGAACAAGAGAAAACAGTGCAGAATACAAACACACGAGGGAGCCCTGCATGGGTAAGATTTCTGATCTTATACAGATTACAGGGTAGAGGGAAAATAATATGCTACAGAACAGGAGTATACAATAAATCATCAACTGGGAACCCAGTAGAAATACAGAGCCCTGGACTTTGATGTCCTTCTAATTGGCCTCTATATATTCTATGCTGCAGATTAAATACAATACAGACAGATACAGGACATAAACAAGAATAAACCAGAAACATGTCAGAAATCACGGGAATATCTAGATGCTCGGTACAGGTAATAGACCAGAGAATATACAAAAACCAGAGCCAGAAGTCATACACAGAAATATCAGAACTAATGATGCAGGTATAGCAGGTACTCGGGGAGAAAGACCTATCCTGACCCAGGGAGCAAGTGCACTGCTGGCCCTATATATAGGGCTGAGCAAGTCATGTGACCGCAGACTATCAGCCCATGTGAGATGGTCTGCAGTGACTGAGCCTAAAATCCACCAAACTGATGAGTCCCTCTCTCACCACCAGGGAACATGGCAGAAATGTGACAGATATGATCATACACACTGCACATTACTGTGCGTTTTATTGCTGTGGAACTCTGTGATATGCTCACACATTGCAAATTACTGAGTTGTATTGCTGTGGAGCTCTGTGATACGGTCATACACAGCGCACATTACTGTGAGTTTTATTGCTGTGGAGCTCTGTGATACATTGTTACACACTGCACATTACTGTGAGTTTTATTGCTGTTGCACTCTGTAATTTGCAGTAGACTTGTGCATTTGTTTTAGTACTAAAACGATTTAGTCCGAATTTTGGGATAATTTAGTTTTCGTATGACTCAAGAGATACGAAACTGCTCAGTACAAAAAACGAAAGAAACTAAAATAAAATGCACTACATTTTAGTTTCAGTCCTTTTTGTGATATTACATTGATGAGTGAAGGAGACCAGCAATGAAGAGCGCAACATCCGAAGTTCTGCACCCTCTGCATGCCAATGCAGTAGGATGTTCTATACAGAGATGGGCATTAATTAATGCAGGAGGATGTTCTATACATTATACAGAGAGGGGTATTAATGCAGGAGGATGTTACATACATTATACAGAGAAAGGTATAAATTGAGGAGGATGTTCTATACATTATAGAGAGAGAGGTATTAATTAATGCAGGTGGATGTTGTATCCATTATACAGAGAGGAGCCTTTTTTTTTAGCCCTTTAAATCCAGTGGCTGTGAGCGCTGAGATCGGCTGCTTGTTATATTATCTCTCAGTACAATGTATCAGGCTCAATTGTTACAGTAACTGACTGCTGCTCATCATCACAGCGCTCAGAGTTTCAGTAAAACAAGGAAATAATATTGTTCTAACCTCTTATATATAAAAATATTATTTCCTAGTTTTACTGAAACTCTGAGCGCTGTGATGAGCAGCAGTCAGTTACTGTAACAGCTTTGCCTGACACATTGTGCTGAGAGTGAGAGATACTGTAACAAGCAGCGATCTCAGCCCTCTGAGGAGCCACTACAATAGTAATTGTATCCACTGGTTTTCAGATGAATGAAATTAGTTTTCATACTAAAGAACTGAAAACAAATTTCTTTAGCAACTAAATAAATTACATTTTAGGACTAATCCATTAGTTCAAAACAAAATTTAGTGCTGTGCACATGTCTAATTTGCAGTGTGTCAGTAGTGAGTCACTTTAATCTTTTAAAGTGTTCAACAGTTTCACACATTTGCCACAGGGACATTCTGTGCCGCGGCGCAGCCTTAGCTGCAATGAGTTGCTGATGGCTGCTGCAGCAGAGCGGTGGCCCTCTGTAAATCTGAAGGGGGCGCAATGGATCACCCAATTTGCTGCTGGGTCCATGTTGATTTTCTTCACTCATTTTTCAAAAAGATTATTTTTTTCTGCTCATTAAAATAATTTAGCACAGCAATGTACATCGGTCCATTGATAGGTGTTGCGTTGTAGGGGGTGGGGTTTTTAATAGGTGTGGCCTCCTGTGGATGCAGCTCAAGAGGGGGCCCATTAGCTGTCAGTCCGCCCCTGGTCACATTGGACCCAAATCGAAAAAGAAAATTCTTTCAATGAATGGGATATCCCTAGCAGTCTAATGTGTGGGTTTTTGCCTCTGACAAACGTGGGAGCCATTATGTACACAACAATTAGGATTCCTTAGTGAATGTTGAGGTGTTAAACAGAGCGCTCCTATTCGCTGTAGGTAATAAAGGGTCTAGACATAAATCAATATGAGTGCATTGAATTCCATATTAGAGAAGTGGGGAAAGTTAGGAAAGGGAGCCACCATGGACTCAAGGCAAGGGGAGCGCTCTGTGTATATAATGAAAATTGTTGATTAACTGAATTTTGTCTTTATTTCAGATCAAGAAATCAGAATTTCAACTACAACCACACCTCTTCCAACTACTACAACTACACCTCTACCAACCACAACCACATCTCTTCCAACAACAACCACACCTCTTCCAACTACTACTCACACACCTCTTCCAACAACAACCACACCTCTTCCAACTACTACAACTACACCTCTACCAACAACAACCACATCTCTTCCAACAACAACCACACCTCTTCCAACTACTACAACCACACCTCTTCCAACTACTACAACCACACCTCTTCCAACTACTACAACCACATTAACAACTACACCTCTACCAACAACAACCACAACAATCACACCTCTACCAACAACAACAACCACGCCTCTACCAACTACAACTCCAACAACCACACCTCCTCCAACTACAACGCCTCCTCCAGGTACAAGCACACCTCCTCCAACTTCAACCACGCCTCCTCCTCTAACTACAGGTACATCAAGGAAGGATCCCCACCAAATCCACCACTAACCAAAACATAACCAAGCTGCCCTACTACCAGTGTCTCTGTTACTAACCAAGCCTCTCCATATACAACCACAGGGCCCCTGGCAAAGCTACAACTAATCTGCCCCCTCACACTGCAGGAAGGGAAAAAAAACACTGTAACAGGATCTGGGGGGCACTTAGTCCCCAGCTTGAGGACCAGACCCTAACCTTTTACAGCATCCATCCCTGCTCTCCTGTCGAGCAGATCTGCAGCAGCTTTGATAGTCTCACAACTCTCAGTCAGAACCTGAGGGAGTGCTGTATAATTCCACGTTATATAATTCCACGCTGCGGACTTCACGAGACGCACGCTGCGGACTTCATGAGTAGGGATGAGCCGAACACCCCCGAGTTCGGTTCGCATTCGGACACAAACTTTTCAAAAGTTTGAATTCGAACTCAAACTCGAACTCAATGTAAGTCAATGGGACTCGAAAGTTCGGTTTTTTAGAGTGTCCTCCAAGAGGGCATATATGCTAGATATTTGCCATAAAAGGTGTATGGGGGTCCGGGTAGTGCCCTGGGGGACAGGAAACAAGGACAAAAGTAAAAAAAAAACGTTTTTAAAGGGACAGTGAGTTTTCCATGAAATAAGGGTTAAAAATAAAAACGAAAACTTCCTTCAAATATCGTGCCTAGGAGGTCCCCATAACCTGCCCGTGAAGTGGCGGATTTCTAGGATGTATAGAAACACTTAAAAACAATGTCCTGGTCCGGGTAGTGCCCTGGGGGACAGGAAACAAGGACAAAAAGTTTTAAAAAAAATATGTTTTTAACCCCTTCACTGCTGACATGTCATCAGCTTTGCGGGACCCCTGACGGAGATACTCACCTTTCTGTCCCTGGTCCCGCGGCGTTCTGACTTCAGCGTCCTCGGACGCTGAAGTCAAGCTCCTCTCGACGTAAATGACGTCATCGCGCCATGCGCGATGACGTCATTTCCAGGCGGCCCCCCCCCGGCAATGCCGGGAGATTGCCTAGAAGGGAGGGGGGGATCCGTTTGGATCCCTCTCCCTCCCAATCGGGAGGTCCCACAAAAAAAACCCAGGCACCGCTTAAAAGGAGAGAGTCTCCCCTTTTAAGCGGTGCCTGGCTTTAACCCCTTAGGCACTGGGTCGCACTTCGGCGCCTTGCGGCGCCGAAGTGCAGCCTAGCTCCGGTGGGGCCGCCATCTTGGATGGCGGCTCCACCCCCGGGTCCCCCCTCACTGCCTGACGCCTTCACGCATAGCATGATGATGTCAGATAGCCGGGGAACCCCTAGCTGCTCAGAATCCCCTGGTGGAGATAGGGGGTTCATCTGAGGGTTCACAGAGATGCTGATGGGGTTGTGTATAGAGATGCTGTGAGGCTTGTGTATAGAGATGCTGTGAGGTTGTGTATAGAGATGCTGTGAGTTTGTGTATAGAGATGCTGTGAGGTTGTGTATAGAGATGCTGTGAGGTTGTGTATAGAGATGCTGTGAGGCTGTGTATAGAGATGCTGTGAGGTTGTGTATAGAGATGCTGTGAGGTTGTGTATAGAGATGCTGATGGGGTTGTGTATAGAGATGCTGATGGGGTTGTGTAGAAATATGCTGTGAGGTTGTGTATAGAGATGCTGTGTATAGAGATGCTGATGGGGTTGTGTATAGAGATGCTGTGTTTAGAGATGCTGATGGGGTTGTGTATAGAGATGCTGTGAGGCTGTGTATAGAGATGCTGATGCGGTTGTGTATAGAGATGCTGTGAGGTTGTGTATAGAGATGCTGATGGGGTTGTGTATAGAGATGCTGTGAGGTAGTGTATAGAGATACTGTGAGGCTGTGTATAGAGATGCTGTGTATAGAGATGCTGTGAGGCTGTGTATAGAGATGATGTGAGGTTGTGTATAGAGATGATGATGGGGCTGTGTATAGAGATGCTGATGGGGTTGTGTATAGAGATGCTGTGAGGCTGTGTATAGAGATGATGATGGGGCTGTGTATAGAGATGCTGATGGGGTTGTGTATAGAGATGATGTGAGGCTGTGTTTAGAGATGCTGATGGGGTTGTGTATAGAGATGCTGATGCGGTTGTGTATAGAGATGCTGTGAGGTTGTGTATAGAGATACTGTGAGGCTGTGTATAGAGATGCTGTGTATAGAGATGCTGATGGGGTTGTGTATAGAGATGCTGTGAGGCTGTGTATAGAGATGATGATTGGGCTGTGTATAGAGATGCTGATGGGGTTGTGTATAGAGATGATGTGAGGCTGTGTTTAGAGATGCTGATGGGGTTGTGTATAGAGATGCTGTGAGGTTGTGTTTAGAGATGCTGATGGGGTTGTGTATAGAGATGCTGATGGGGTTGTGTATAGAGATGCTGTGAGGTTGTGTATAGAGATGCTGATGGGGTTGTGTATAGAGATGCTGTGAGGCTGTGTATACAGATGCTGTGCGGCTGTGTATAGAGATGCTGATGGGGTTGTATATAGAGATGCTGTGAGGTTGTGTATAGAGATGCTGTGAGGCTGTGTATAGAGATGCTGATGGGGTTGTATATAGAGATGCTGTGAGGTTGTGTATAGAGATGCTGTGAGGCTGTGTATAGAGATGCTGTGAGGTTGTGTTTAGAGATGCTGATGGGGTTGTGTATAGAGATGCTGTGTGGCTGTGTATAGAGATGCTGTGTATAGAGATGCTGATGGGGTTGTGTATAGAGATGCTGATGGGGTTGTGTATAGAGATGCTGTTTGTGTATAGAGATGCTGATGGGGTTGTGTATAGAGAAGCTGTGTATAGAGATGCTGTGAGGCTGTGTATAGAGATGCTGATGGGGTTGTGTATAGAGATGCTGATGGGGTTGTGTATTGAGATGCTGTTTGTGTATAGAGATGCTGATGGGGTTGTGTATAGAGAGATGCTGTTTGTGTATAGGGATGCTGATGGGGTTGTGTATAGAGATGCTGTGTATAGAGATGCTGTGAGGCTGTGTATAGAGATGCTGTGAGGTTGTGTATAGAGATGCTGATGGGGTTGTGTATAGAGATGCTGTGAGGTTGTGTTTAGAGATGCTGTGAGGCTGTGTATAGAGATGCTGATGGGGTTGTATATAGAGATGCTGTGAGGTTGTGTATAGAGATGCTGATGGGGTTGTGTATAGAGATGCTGTGTGGCTGTGTATAGAGATGCTGTGTATAGAGATGCTGATGGGGTTGTGTATTGAGATGCTGTTTGTGTATAGAGATGCTGATGGGGTTGTGTTTATAGAGATGCTGTTTGTGTATAGGGATGCTGATGGGGTTGTGTATAGAGATGCTGTGTATAGAGATGCTGTGAGGCTGTGTATAGAGATGCTGTGAGGTTGTGTATAGAGATGCTGATGGGGTTGTGTATAGAGATGCTGTGAGGTTGTGTTTAGAGATGCTGTGAGGTTGTGTTTAGAGATGCTGTGAGGCTGTGTATAGAGATGCTGATGGGGTTGTATATAGAGATGCTGTGAGGTTGTGTATAGAGATGCTGATGGGGTTGTGTATAGAGATGCTGTGTGGCTGTGTATAGAGATGCTGTGTATAGAGATGCTGATGGGGTTGTGTATAGAGATGCTGATGGGGTTGTGTATAGAGATGCTGTTTGTGTATAGAGATGCTGATGGGTTTGTGTATAGAGAAGCTGTGTATAGAGATGCTGTGAGGCTGTGTATAGAGATGCTGATGGGGTTGTGTATAGAGATGCTGCTGGGGTTGTGTATTGAGATGCTGTTTGTGTATAGAGATGCTGATGGGGTTGTGTTTATAGAGATGCTGTTTGTGTATAGGGATGCTGATGGGGTTGTGTATAGAGATGCTGTGAGGCTGTGTATAGAGATACTGATGGGGTTGTGTATAGAGATGCTGATGGGTTGTGTATAGAGATGCTGTGAGGTTGTATATAGAGATGCTGATGGGATTGTGTATAAAGATGCCTTGCGGCGCTGAAGTGAGGCCTAGCTCCGGTGGGGGCCACCATCTTGGATGGTGGCTCCACCCCGGGTCCCTCCTCACTGCCTGACGTCCTCACGCATAGTGTGATGACGTCAGCTAGCCGGGGAAACCCTAGCTGCCCGGAATCCCCTGGTGGAGATAGGGGGTTCATTTGAACCCCGATATCTCCAGAACCGTGGCAGCTAGGGGGTCATGGAGGGTGTCAACCGAAAGGCCTGAGCATGATACCCAACATGACCAGGTATAAAGTAAAAAAAAATCATGATTTTTTTTTGTGTTATTTTTATTAATGCAGCAATATTGTTCACATTTCAATTATAATGTGAACAAGGATGCTGCACTAATGATTTTTTTCTATGGGTGCGTTTGCTATAAATCATGTAATTCACCCCACAAAATGTAACAAGTCCCCATTTCTAATTTTTGTACATGCGCACCCTATAGAAAACATAACCGCAAACGCTCATGTGCTAAAATGTGAAAAAAACACTTTACACACTGCAGATGATTAAAAATTCAATTTTTTTGCATTTTTTGTCATAATATACAGGCAGGACATGACATATACATATAAAAATGATATATTATGAATTTGCGGAGTCTGACGGAAAGAACGACATATAATATGTCTGGGTCATTTAATAAAATGTGGCTTCAAATTGCGTTTAAACATGATGAGCAAAAGCGGTAAAAATGAGCTGAGCACACAGCGATGAAATGCAGGGTTAAGTAAGGGGTTAAACAGCATATCAGAGGAAGATTTAGTAGAGAAATGAACACTTCTCAGAAGCACAGGTGTTATTTGATACATGTTCAGATCAGGAGACAACACACCCTCACCAGGCAATGTATCAAATTCATCAGACCAGACTAATTAAAATTAAATTAAACACCTGTGGTTTACGCCGTTTGAGAACACAGGTCATTTAGAGGTGAGAATCTTTGCACGTAGACATTATTTGTTAATTCAATATCTAATAAACCGTTGCTTATAATATTCTGCAGTAAAGAGTCTCTTTATTTCTAGATTTTGTAGTATTTTTTAAGCATTTTTTATACTTTTTCAAAAAAAAAATTCGAACTCGAACCGAACACGCCAAAAAGTTCGAAATTCGCGAAATTGCAAACGGCCAAAGTTCGAATCGAACTCTGAACTGATCAAATAGAATAGCTCATCCCTATTCATGAGACGCAAGCTGCAGACTTCATGAGACGCACGCTGCTGACCTCACGAGACGCAATCTGCCGACCTCACGAGACGCACACTGCCGACCTCACGAGACGCACGCTGCCGACTTCATGAGACGCACGCTGCCGACTTCATGAGACGCATGCTGCTGACTTCATGAGACGCATGCTGCTGACTTCATGAAATGCACGCTGCTGACTTCATGAGACGCACGCTGCTGACCTCACGAGACGCAATCTGCCGACCTCACGAGACGCACACTGCCGACCTAAAGAGACGCACGCTGCCGACTTCATGAGACGCACGCTGCTGACTTCATGAGACGCATTCTGCTGACTTCATGAGACGCAGGCTGCTGACTTCATGAGACGCAGGCTGCTGACTTCATGAGACGCAGGCTGCTGACTTCATGAGACGCAGGCTGCTGACTTCATGAGACGCAGGCTGCTGACTTCATGAGACGCAGGCTGCTGACTTCATGAGACGCACGCTGCTGACTTCATGAGACGCGGGCTGCTGACTTCATGAGATGCACGCTGCTGACTTCATGAGACGCAGACTGCTGACTTCATGAGACGCAGACTGCTGACTTCATGAGATGCACGCTGTGGACTTCTGCAGTTTGGAATGAAATACTCTTAAAACATATAAAAGATGGCCACACAGGAATTCTTTTGTGGATATTTATTTGCAGCCACAGCTTCCTCGTCCATCATCTGTATATTAAACCATAAAAATAGACAGTGCCACCTTAATAAACAGTATGACATGTTCTCTACTTGGCAGGAGGTTTGCCTGGCAATAGAGGATGAGACTCAGATCCTCACCGGTGATTTAATAGGATGCTCGGCAGCTGGCCCAGATGGCCCATAGTGTGCTCTCAGCCTAGGATGGCTTTGGTAGCTTGAAGGCCTTGCATTGTCTGGGCCAGCAATAGACTCTAGAGTTGTGGGAGAGATTGAAACCCTTCCCACTGCATTTTCAGGATGTGGGGCAGCTTCCTCAGAACCCCAGCTTGGGGTGGCAGTCGGCACAGTCGAGGATCTCATTTTGTTAATGGAGGAGCATCCCACTACAACCTCAGCAAAAAAGCAGACATCAGGACAGAGTGCTGCTGGCCTCTGTCCCCAACCTGATGTACCCAATCTTGAGGCGATGAGGACAGCCACATATTAGTGGAAGAGTCAGAGGAGATTGCCACCATCCCAGTGAAAATACTGACTGGAGGACAGAGTGTCAATTACCTCTGCCCTCAAGTTACAGTGACGCCAGACCATGAGAGCAAGGTGGACCGCCTCTTGGAGTTGGTGATCCCAGAGGAGAATACTGTTCCCCCAGCTGAAGCACTGGCCTCAGGAAAGAGTGCCACTTGCCTCTGTCCCAAAGCACCATATTATAATTGCACTTTAGTAGTCATTGGGACTGCAGCCTCCACCTGGGAATCCCTAGGATGCTGGCCAGTTAGCTCAGATCCCCAACCTTTTTCTGCTGAATCCAAAACCATCCCATTCTTCATCCATGAACAATGTGCTGCTGACTCTCTTCCCTGGATGATGAAGGCTACTTGCTGTGGGATAATGGATGTGACTGAGGATTTCAAAGGTGAGCCCCCAGGATACAGGGAAGTCAGCCCAGGTCCCCAAGCCATGGTCATGGAGGCACCAGCCACCCAGTATTCTCCCCAGCAGTTGATGGGACTAAAGGGAGAAGGCCCTGGTGCTACAGCTCCCCAGTGGCAGATACATCCTAAGGAAGATGCTCGGGATGGCTTGGTTAGTTACTAGCTAGCACCTGTATTTCGTCCTTGCATTGGGACGATGTCACGAGGCAGTGCTGCAAACACGATTACCCCGAGTTGATCCTTAAAGAATATAAGGAGGGGTTGAGGGCATCTGTGGTTGTGGACTGGACCGCAATGTCAATGGAAGGAAACAAACTCTTTTGGACTTTGGTGCAGACTAATGCAGTTACACACTCGTTTGGGGCCTGGTGCTTGGTTAGCCTATTGGAAAGGGGGAAGATATGTGACTTGCGTCAATTTGAACTTGGGGTTCATGGGCCTGGAAATGTATTTGGAAGGTCCAGGCCTCGTGTTCTATATTATTTCCCTGCCCTCTTCTATGTTGAAGTCACCTGGTCCCTGTAGGGTGCAGGCTGTTTGATTAGTTTGTGTTATGTATGAATAATGTTATTGTCTGTGCATTTGTTACGACATACATATAAAAAATCTGAGGGGGTGGAGCTGACTGGACGAGTGTGGTCGTGTTTCGCTGAGTTCTCCAATGACCTGGCCTTTCTGACATTATTCTTGTGACCCACCGTTCCAGATTGCAACTGTCCTGGTCAATGGAGACACTGGTGCTCGGGGGAATCCTTGGTGGTCCGGCGTGTCCTTTGTTTAATGCCTGCTGATATTCCTGGGTCCCGCACCTGTCCTCGTGCGTAGACGGAGGTGGCCATTTTAGAGCCCTGCTGTGGAGTTGTCGGCTGCCTCACTATAGCTCATGGCCTGTGCTTACCTGGTGATGCTGTCAGATGGGGAAGAAGAGTGGCAATCAGTCCTGGTGGTGGATTGTCCCCACTAGTGGGACATCAGACTGTCTCTGGAGGGTGTCCAGTGATGGTGGCAGGATAGCTCCCCGACTTTGCTCTCGATGCACGACACTGACCCCTTAGAAGGTGAGATGCTGCCGTGCTCCCCGGAAAATGGTTCCCCTTGGAAGTCGCGGGTCTGCCTTACAGGGCCCCTTAGTCACGGCGGACCTTCAGGGGCCTGAGTTGTCAAGGCATGCTGCTGGTCTCTCTCCGCTGTCCGCTGTAGCTGGCTGCTCTGATGAATTGCAGCCATCCACGAAGGGGGATGTTTGGCGCATCATTGAGGGAGGAGTTTCAGACAATCTGGAAAGCTGATCTCGGGCACTACGAGGCACGATTACTGCGCTGAGGAACGTGGTGGAGACGATGCT
Organism: Leptobrachium leishanense; assembly: GCA_009667805.1. NCBI lineage: Eukaryota > Metazoa > Chordata > Amphibia > Anura > Megophryidae > Leptobrachium > Leptobrachium leishanense. The sequence continues at coordinate 38,309 of RXON01003141.1, forward strand.
GGTACAGGCAGATAATACAGTGGAGGTGCAGACTCACCTGGTGTGCCACATGGACTCAATCTAGACACAGGTGGATCACCTCTCCACCAGGGCTCTGGAGACCATGGAGGCCTGCCATACAGGCATAATGTGCGAATCAAGGGGTTCCAGAATCTGAGCCCTCGGACTCTATCCTTGGGTTTGGTAATCATGTTGCTCACCATTTGTCGCCAGATGATCCCTCAATGTTTGGCTCAGGGGCTCCTATCTGTAATGCAGCAATGGCCCATGGGGGTCCCACGTGATGTCATCACGGTTGCCTGGGATGTTTCCACTAAGTTGTGCCTGATGTCCCTGTCTGCGTCGCAATCTCCTTTTTCTGTTTGAGTTTGTGCACCAGGCTTTGATCCACGACCTGCGTTTTCAACACTGGTGGCTAAACGTCAATTCCATGAGGTTAAGGCTCACCTGCAGAATGGAGGATCCACTATCGTGGGGGGTTTCCAGCTCTATCATGATCTCCAATGGAAATGTGCTTCACTCAGCTGCCAGCCTGGAGGAGGCCTGGAAGCTGTTTGCCACCTTGGGAATTTCTTCTACCTTGCCTGCCGAAATAGGTGGCTCTAATGGCACTGTTACCACAGACACAATCCTGGGCTAGGTGGACTACCCCCCCCCCCATGTTCTCTGTTGGATCTTAATATGCATGTCTTGCTTCTTCTTCTGTTATTTGTTGCCCTGAATTTATGCTGACTTTGGAAGTGGTGACTTGGGGGGAGATATATATATATATATAATGCCTCATATTAGAGATGATTCCGAATTATTGTACAGCGCTGCGGAATATGCTGGCGCTTTATAAATAAAGAATAATAATAATAATAATTCAGAAGTGCCATATGGGCAGACACAATGGCTCTGTGTGCCATTCTTGGCCCTGGATCTCCTGGGCCTGTTGTTCCAACCATGGCTGCGGGTCCTCCATTGGAACCATGGAGTGGGCCAGAAATGCTGCTTATTATAAGGAATTTATCTTTTTTTTTTTCCCTCACTTTTTTTTTTTCTTTTTACTCCATATCCGTCCCCGGATCACCCTCTATGCAGAGGTGCAACTTCTTTTTTGATGTTTTGAGGGATTACCTTGCTATTTATTGTGATGCTTTTTTGGTTTTGTGCCCTCTCTGCAGTTATTATATTGTACGTTTGTTGTATGTCGTGTTTCTGTGGAAAATTTTCAAAGTAAGAAAATAAATAAAATCTGCTTTGATATCATCAAGCAAAGTTCCACTATATGTATAATGCTAATTTGTTTGCCATGAATTCACAAGGTTCTGGCAGTTAAGGGGTCTTTTTGTGACTTCCTTTTACTGACTCAATCAGAATACCAACCTGTTTGTGTGAGTGAATGTCTCTGGGTGTCCCCGAGTGTTTTTGAGTGTCTATGGGTGTCCATTGAGTGCCCATGAGTGCCTGTGAGTGTCTCTGGGTGTCCTTGGTTGTCTCTGGGTGTCTCTCAGTTGTCTTAGTATCTCTGTGTGTCCCTGAGTGTCTCTGGGTGTCTTTGAGTGTCTCTGGGTGTCCCTGAAAGTATCTGAGTGTCTCTGTGTGTCTGAGTGTCTGAGTTTCTCTGGGTATTTTTGAGTGTCTCTGGGTGTTTCTGACTGTCTCTGGGAGTCCCCGAGTGTCTCTTGGTGTCTCTGGGTCTCTGTGAGTGTCCCTGCATGTCCATGGGTGATGCTTGGTGACTCCGGGTGCCCCTGGGTGTCCCTAGGTGTCTCTGGGTGTCCCTGAGTGTCCCTGGGTGTATATGGGTGTCCCTGTAAGTCTCTGAGTGTCTGCGGGCATCTGTGGGTGGCCCTGGGTGTCTGAGTGTCTATGGGTGTCCATGAGTGTATCCGACTGTACCTTAGAGACCCGGGGACACTCGGGGACACCGAGTGTCCCTGGGTGTTTCTGAGTGTCCCTGGGTGTCCCTGAAAGTCCCTGAGTGTCTCTGGGTGTCCCTGAGTGTCTCTGGGTGCCTGTGAGTGTCTATGGGTATTTCTGCTTGACTCTGGGAGTCCCTGAGTGTCTCTGCGTGTCCATGAGTGTATCCGAGTGTACCTTTAGTGTCGCCGGGTCTGAGTGTCCATGAGTGTCCCTGATAGTCTCAGAGTATTTCTGAGTGTCTCTGTGTGTCCCTGAGTTTCTATGGGTGTTTCTGGGTGTCCCTGAGTGTTTCTGCGAGTCCCTGAGTGTCCCTGGTTGTCCCTGAAAGTCTCTGAGTGTCTGTGGGTGTTACTGAGTGTCTCTGGGTGTCCCTGAGTGTCTCTGGGTGTCTGTGAGTGTCTATGGGAGTCCCTGAGCATCTCTGAGTGTCTCTGGGTGTCCATGAGTGTATCCGAGTGTACCTTTAGTGTCGCTGGGTCTGAGTGACCATGAGTGTCCATGGGTGTCCCTGAAAGTCTCAGAATATTTCTGAGTGCCTTTTTGTCCCTGAGTTTCTCTGGGTGTTTCTGGGTGTCCCTGAGTGTTTCTGCGAGTCCCTAAGTGTCACTGGGTGTCCCTGAAATTCTCTATCAGGGACACCAAGAGACACCCAGGGACACTCAGGGACTCACAGAAACACTCAGGGACACACAGAGACACTCAGAAATACTCAGAGACTTTCAGGGACTCCTAGGGACACTCAGAACCGGCGACACTACAGGTACACTCGGATGCACTCATGGACACCCAGAGACACCCAGAGACACTCATGGACTCCCAGAGACACTCAGAAACATCCAGAGACACTCAGAGACACTCAGACACCCAGGGACACTCAGGGACTCCCAGAGACATGCAGAAACACCCAGAATACCCAGGGACACTGAGAAATACCCAAAGTGTCTGAGTGTCTCTAGATATTTCTCAGTGTCCCTGGGTGTTTATGCGTGTCTCTGGGAGTCCCTGAGTGTTTCTGCAAGTCCCTGAATGTCTCTTTGTGTCCATGAGTGTCCCCGGGTGTCTCTTGGTGTCCCTGAAAGTGCCTGTGTCTCTCTGGGTGTCTCTGTGTATTTCTGGGTGTCCATGAGTGTCCCTGAGTGTATCTGGGTGTTTCTGCTTGTCTCTGGTAGTCCCTGAGTGTCTCTGGGTGTCCCTTGGTGTCTATGGGTGTCCCTTGGTTTCCCTGAGTGTCTCTGGATATTTCTGAGTGTCTCTGGGTGTTTATGCATGTCTCTGGGAGTCCCTGAGTGTCCCTGGGTATTTCTGCGAGTCCCTGAGTGTCTCTTGGTGCCCTTGAGTGTCTCGGTGTCCCTGAAAGTATCTGATTGTCTCTGGGTTTCTGAGTGTCTCTGGGTGTCTTAGTGTCTCTGGATATCCCTGAGTGTCTCTGGGAGTCCCTGAGTGTCCCTGAGTATCTCTGTGTGTTTCTGAAAATCCCAGAGAGTCCCTGAATGTCCCTGGGTGTCTCTGGGTGTCCCTGAAAATATTGAAGTGTCTCTGGGTATTTCTGAGTATCCCTGAGTGTCTCTGGGTGTTTCTGCTTGTCTCTGGGAGTCCCTGGGTGTCCCTGGGTGTCCCTGGGTGTCTCTTGGTGTCCATGAGTGTCTATGGGTGTCCCTGAAAGTATCTGAGTGTCTCTGTGTGTCTGAGTGTCTCTGTGTGTCTGAGTGTCTCTGTGTGTCTGAGTGTCTCTGTGTGTCTGAGTGTCTCTGTGTGTCTCTGGGTATTTCTGTGTATCTCTGGGTATTTCTGAGTGTCTCTGGGTATTTCTGAGTGTCTCTGGTTATTTCTGAGTGTCTCTGGTTATTTCTGAGTGTCTCTGGTTATTTCTGAGTGTCTCTGGTTATTTCTGAGTGTCTCTGGTTATTTCTGAGTGTCTCTGGTTATTTCTGAGTGTCTCTGGGTATTTCTGAGTGTCTCTGGGTATTTCTGAGTCTCCCTGGGTGTCCCTGAGTGTCTCTAGGTGTTTCTGTGTGTGTCTCTGGGAGTCCCTGAGTGTCCCTGGGAGTCCCTGAGTATCCCTGGGTGTTTCTGCGTGTCCCTGAAAGTCTCTGAGTGTCTGTGGGTGTCTCTGGGTATTTCCGTGTGTCCACTCTCCGTGAGTGTCTCTGCGTATTTCTGGGTGTCCCTGAGTGTCTCTGGGTATTTCTGTGTGTCTCTGAGTGTCTCTGGGTATTTCTGTGTGTCCTTGAGTGTCTCTGGGTGTCCCTGAGTGTCTCAGGATGTCACAGAAATGTCTCTGGGTATTTCTGGGTGTCCCTGAGTGTCTCTGGGTATTTCTGTGTGTCCTTGAGTGTCTCTGGGTGTCCCTGAGTGTCTCTGGATGTCACAGAAATGTCTCTGGGTATTTCTGGGTGTCCCTGAGTTTCTCTGGGTATTTCTGCGTGTCCCTGAGTGTCTCTGGGTATTTCTGTGTGTCCTTGAGTGTCTCTGGGTGTCCCTGAGTGTCTCTGGATGTCACAGAAATGTCTCTGGGTATTTCTGGGTGTCCCTGAGTGTCTCTGGGTATTTCTAGGTGTCTCTGGGTGTTTCCGCATGTCTCTGGGAGTCCCTGAGTGTCCCTGGGTGTTTCTGCGAGTCCCTGAGTGTCTCTTGGTGCCCCTGGGTGTCTCTTGGTGTCCCTGAAAGTATCTGATTGTCTCTGGGTTTCTGAGTGTCTCTGGGTGTCTTAGTGTCTCTGGATATCCCTGAGTGTCTCTGGGAGTCCCTGAGTGTCCCTGAGTATCTCTGGGTGTTTCCGAGAATCCCAGAGAGTCCCTGAATGTCCCTGGGTGTCTCTGGGTGTACCTGAAAATATCGGAGTGTCTCTGGGTATTTCTGAGTGTCCCTGAGTGTCTCTGGGTGTTTCTGCTTGTCTCTGGGAGTCCCTGAGTGTCCCTGGGTGTCTATGTGTGTCCCTGGGTGTCCATGTGTGTCCATGTGTGTCCATGTGTGTCCATGTGGTGGATGTGTGGTCGGGGTGACCTATGTGTCCCTGATGTGTGTGTGTGTTGGTCTGGGTGTGTTACCTGGTGGTGGGGGGGGTGAAAGTCTATGAGTGGGGGGGTCTGCGGTTCCTGGGGGAGGAGTGGGGGGGGAGTTCCCTGGGTGTTTCTGCGTGTCCCTGAAAGTCTATGAGTGTCCTGGGTGT